>JZSA01001440.1:0-61290 GCA_000956155.1 Cotesia vestalis
TTTTTTTTATTTTTAAAAATTTGAGTATATAATAAAATTTAAACCGAAATATTGAGATTAATAAAACTCTAATTTATTTATTTATCAGTAAAAATTTAATAAATCATTAAATTACATTAATTACAGTGCTGAAGGAACTGCATACAAACAGCATCGGAACGTTGATTCTTGCCTACGGTGAAGCTCAAAATTCTGGAAAGGAATTAGAGTCTTTACAAAAACTCTGGCCCGTATTGGAAAAATACATCCAAAACGGAACCTTGACATCAGTTGGACTCAGCAATGTGGATACTGGAGTTTTTATAAAACTGTACCAGTGGGCAAAAGTAATATTGACCAACATTTAATTCGTTTATTATTTACAAGTGGAGTCAACCCCATTTTGGGCCATGATTTGATGAAAAATTAACATTTAAAATTTTTTTTTTTATTCTGCTTGTTTTTACGGCGCATTTATGATAAAAAATTTGGTGAAAACGAAAAATAAAGATTTCCATAGCTTTTTTTTGCATTTTAAAGTTAGAAAAAAATTGGCTTTCATGTTTTTGGATAAAATTTCTATTTTATCTTTTTTTGATATATTTTTTTTGAAAGTACATCAAAAGACGAACAATTAAAAAAAAAAATTTAACATGGTCCAGCATGGGTTGACCCCACTTGTAAATTATTACTTTTAATTCTTCAGTTACATAATTTTAAGTAATAATAATAAAATAAAAATCAAACATACTAAAAATGATGATTACAGATACAGCCGACAATTGTGCAAATAAATCTAGCAATGTGCTGTGTAGTTCCACCTGTTCTTCAAGAATTTACGCAACAAAATCAGATTCAATTATTAACGCACAATGATCCTTATCGTAAGTTCAAATTATTCAATTAGTTTATCAATACGTTTGTGTCACAGCTTATCATTGTCATTTATCACTACTTACCACTTACAACTCGGTACTTATGATCTGAGTGGTTCAAAGCTGTCAAATTTTAATAATTAATAACATTTGATCTTGAATTCCTTAAAATTAAAAATTTTAATTATTTAATGGAATTATTATTTTAATTACAGACATATTGAACAAAGATTCTTGCGTAGAGCTGTTTGGCAGTGAGGCAAAATTGAATTGGGTCGCCAAATACCAAGTCCACATAAAATGCCGCGGTGTACTTTCTTCAAAAGGATATTTTGTTAACATTACTAAATAATTAATGCATTTTTCAGTAGATTAAAAATTTTTATTATATTTTTTTACTTTTAAAAATTCAATTTTTGCAGCACTTTTGTAGCATTTAATGCTTTTATTTCAGTAAATTAAAATGAATTGAAAAATGTATTATTAATTTAGTATTCTATGTAATATTTTTCATAAAAGTTGTGTATATTATATTTTTAATTGTAGAAAGTGTAAAAATAAAACAATCAAGTGCAAAGTGTATTTATTGAAAATCAATATACTTGAATGGAGGTCAACATAATTAAAAATTAAAATTACGGGATTATTTATAGTCTGAATAACATAAGTAAATGAAGAGTCGTTTTTTTTTTTTATCGTATTATATTATATTATAGATTGTAAATTTATTTTTATTTTCATCTATTTTCGTTATTTATGAGCACAGACTGGTTTAACGGCTTGCGGAATATAAATTCGCGAGTGAATAAAAATAAATCCATCAGTGGATGCAAATCAAACGAATAGATTCGAACTAATTTAAAATTCATCCGCGATTCGAGAATGATGGTATAACCCGAGCATCTGTTATCCGATTGACATTTTTTCTTCACATCTTTCACTTCTTTAGGATCTTTTGATACTGTCCATCAAAAAAAAAAAAAAAAAAAAAAAAAAAAACGATAAAGTAGAAAAAAATATATTTGATCGCCCGATTTTTTATCCGCCCGTATTTTTCATTTTTTTCGGTGTCCTTTCGCTAGCAGTAGCCGCTCGGGAGCGACTAGGCAGAAAGACACGAGAATCCCTTCGTATTCGGTCAGTGTATATGTTGATCCTTGTACATATACATGTCTGGTCGCATCCACAGTCGAGTACATACGACTTGAACTGGCGGATTTAAATTTTTCGTTTTGTTGGTCGCTCGCCGACTGGAGATCGGTTTGCTGCAAAAGTACCAGTAGAAGTAGTAGTAGTAAAAGTAGTAGTGGTTTTCTGCAGCTTACTTTATCCCTTTCTTACTCAACTGTCTTCCCTCACAGTAGGCCTCCGTTCTTGTGAGTCTTTGCGTAGAGCCGCACCGCGTGCGAGTGCAAGAAAAAGACACACTTTTATTTATAATATCAAAAATTAATGAAAATAATTTCGCTAAATTTTATGTGTTCTATTAATCATTGAAGCTGATTAATGCGTAACCTGGTTTTAATATTCGCGAACATAAATTATCACTTTGATATGGTAATTTTAAATTGGATTATTATAATACATTTGTTGCCTTATCAGATAAAAATATAATAATTGTATAAAAATTATTTTTAATAGTTTTATTTCAAAACATTTTTTAGTAACAAAAAATATAACAATTTTCACTTAAAAAAAAATTAAAAATTGTAAATTACTGTGTTTTAAAATTGGACAGCCAAGGAAGGTACTTGGATCTTCTCAACATTGGCAATATTAAATTTTAAGCTTTAACTAAACTTTATTCTTAAGCCGTCAAAAAAAAAAAAAAAAAAATTCAAAAATTAAATAACCACGAAAATTATGAACTATTATAAGTTTCTACTTTACACAGAAAAAAATGTTATTTAAACTAAAAAAATTGATGACAAAAATCAAAATATACTCTGAAAAAAATTGTTGTTCTAGTAAGGATTTTTTAGCTTAAAATTTTACTGATAAAAATTTTATTTAGCCCAAGACAATAATTATTTCGTAAATATTTTTTTTCTCTACTCTAGAATTGATTTACTGTATCTAAAAAAAAAAAATAATTTGAACTTACCATTACCGAAGTACTGTCGCCATAAGATGAACCCTTAAAATAAAAATACTAATAAGTAACTAATAGCTCATCAATTTAGAAGCAATTTTAGTTTGATCACTTACATAAGAATCATCCCAGCTGTCTTGCAATTCGAGGATTGTAATGTCGGGATTTTTACTCAAACGGTCATCCAAAAAATCCAATTCTGCCCAGGATGTACGAAACAGTTCATACAGATCATGAAAGTATGCTTTGAGGAGAGTATCTTTGTTTGTGTCAGTTGGATGTGAATTTACTCCGTTCTATAGATAATAAAAATGTTTAGAAATTAATATTGGATAGATTACACTTAAATCATTATCTATATTATTAAAAGGATAAGAAAAATTTTGTCACCAGGATAGTTATATGATATAATCGGTTTTTTTAGCAAAACTTATGCAGTAAAAAATTTTGTGTTAAATATTTAACACTTTTATGTGTAAATTTAAAATTCATTGTGTTAAATTAACACAAAAAAAAAGTTAAATATTCAACATAAAAATTTTTAATACAAAATTTTTTTGACGCATTGACGCAAAATTTTTTACTGTGTAGTGTCATTGCAAAGGTCTTGATTTAAATTTGGGCCTTTTCACATAGTGACTGCAAGGTTGCTAGTTATTATTATTACTGTAAATACTTACCAGAGCCAAAAAGGTGCAAATTAAAGTACAAAGTAGCTTAGAGTTGGCCATTTTTGTATCGATAAAAAAAAATCAAATATTGAAAAATTTATGTTTTCTAAGTAGATGCTGACAGACTAGTGAGTTTTTTTTGTTAGATCAAGTTCAATATATAGGGAAGAATCGGACTTTAACCTTTGTCTAGTGGGGACTGTCATTAACGAGTATCGCAGATAAGGATTTGATTATTATACAGATTTTCATGAGTTTAATACATTATCCAGGATTGCATTAATATTAAAAGTTATTACTTAAAATTTTGTTGGAAAGATAACACTATCAATGAATAGATAAATAATTTGATCGTCAATGACCGTAAATTGAAGCTACAATCACTCTCTTCAACTAATTTTGGAGGGCCTTTTGAAATTCAAGTAACATTTAACGATTAATTACGAAATATAATAGATAAATTATCAAGTATAAAATATTACCTTGAATAGACTTATCTACTAAGAGGTAATTGTACATTTTTTTACTAATTACTCTTTAAAAAATCGATACAAATTATGGTGATGCAAAAAAAAAAATTGACTATTATGAGAATATGTAAATTTATCATGCTTTGAAAATTCAGTCCAAAAATCAGCTTGATACAAAATTTTTAAATGAAAGGTGCATTTTTTAAAGAATTTTATTTTAGTTTGAATTTAATCAATGAATAAAAATCCAAAAATTTTTAAAAGTCTGCTGATTCCAGTGTCATCACATTTTTTTGAGCTAATTTTTGAAAATGACTTTAAAAAAATGTTTTTATATAAGACTTAAAAAAAAATAAAATTTAGCCGGTTTTTTTGAGCAACCCTGATATATATCTTTGCTGGTATTTCTTGGGCAGAGAATTTTCTCTTAATAATATAATATAATCGTTAAAGCATCCTATTTAGAATTTTATTGTTCATTATAGCCTTATAGACCCTGAAACAAGTAGACTCAATACCGAAGAATAAAAGAATCAGTTCTCAGTTGTTGTTTCGAGTCTTAGTCCTTAGTCTTTAGTCCTTAGTCTTGGCGAGGTTGGAATAAACTGTTGGTGCTTCTGATGTTGGTCTCGGTCTTGGTCTCATACTTATACTTATACTTATAGTCGGTCTTTGGTCGGTGATGCCAGGAGCAGGAGCAGGAGCAGCAGGGCGAGGTAACGTAGTATGCGAACGATACTATGTTATGCCTCTCGAGACCATGGGCGCTGACATACTTTGTATGTTAATGCCACATAATGTCGGTTTTGTTCCTGTTTTCCAGCATTTATTTGTTCGGCTTCGCTTTTGCTTACCGGCAAACGCACTGCCACAACTAAGCCCAACTTTATTTATTTTTTCAAGACCAAAAAAATACATAGATGGCACATCTATTTTATTTTATTTCTCTGACTCGCCCCCTGTCCAAATAAATATCGCCTACTACTGCGATTTAAGGACTAATGCTCTTCCGTATTCATCTAGGCTATTTTATCAGCAAGATTTATGATGATGATGATGACAAAAAATCACAACACTGATAAAAAAATTAACTCGATCAAAGAAAAAAAGTCTTCAACCATGAAGATTACTCGGAGAGAATTAAATAGTTTAAATTATCGTAGAGTTTTTTAAATTTAAAATTAAAGTATCTAGACAGAAAAAAAAATTTGCTAGAATCAAGTAAATATTTTTGAAGAACTATTTTTCTTGATTTAAATAGAAAAATTCTTAAACAAAGAAATTTTTCTTGGCTTAAGTAAATTTTACTTGATTCAAAAATTTTTCGTCTTGATTAAAGACAGTGAAATTCTTCAAAATTATTTTTTTGGTTCAAGAATTTTCATCTTGATTCTAGTTAATTTTTTTATCAAGGAATGACAGAAATAATAATTGTAATGGTAATGATGAATAAACTTTCAATCTAGAGGTGTGAGGTATAAACAAAAATAAGGTAACAAGAGTAGAAAAAATAGCCGGTACGGGGAGAAATACATCGACTTAAGTCTCGCGATGCGAATTTAAAGTGAATCACGAGTAGCAACAAAGCTTGTAGGTGTCATCGCGTGTTACTTTAACACACCCGGTAGCGATGCGCAAGTCACCACCAGCTTAGCTTCTTTGTTCCCGAATAAATCATGATGAGCGTTCAGCGTATAGTACTACAGGTTTTTGCTTACTGCGCTTACGCACAACCTATACCTGTATAAATAAATCACCTGTCCTAAATCATATTTATTCCACCTTACATCTTTTTTTTTCTTTTGGGTATTAATATTTTTTTTGAGGATAATAGAAATTGTGGGAAGTCATAAATTATTTTACCACTCATCGAGTCGAGGCTCTTTTAATATTTATACTCACTAAAAATTTTTAACGCATGAAACTTTATTTACAACATTTACTGGCTGATATTCATTCAAATCACGGCATCAGGTCAATGATTTCACTAAATGTAGGCCCAAAAAAATTTCTATATTTATTATGTTTACAAAATTTATTTTTCAATAATTATTTCTAAAAAAAAAAAAGTTAACATTTCAAAAAAATAATTCTTAAACCAAAAAAATCATTTTTTAAAAAACTTTAACTGCGTACAAATCCTTAATATAAAAATTAATTTCTTACAAAAATGAAAATAAAAAACAAGTCAGAGCATATAAATTTATACCGAGTAGGCAGAGTCGGCGCGTGGCAGACATGTGTGCCATTGACGGACACACGACCCATCAGAGCCGCGGTGGCGTACATTGAAGTAGTACAAAGAGATAAAGCTCGACATGGGTAGCTCTCTTGTACCCCGGGCAGAGATAAACCAGCCGCGTATAGCGTATAGTGATAGACTCTCTTCCTCCTACTGGCTGTTATGCACAGTACGATAAAACAAAACGAAAGACTCGATCGATGCACACCGACATCTATTCTTACTACTTCTTACTGTGCAAACTGCAAGACATAAGATGTAACAAAACTTATAAGAATAAGAAAAGTCAGTGTCTCAAAGTATCAGTCGACGTCAATTGAGTATTCTATATAGACCTGTTGCATGTGATCCATCCGGTTCATGTGACAGGTGATGCACTAACGGAATTGTCTCTGTTTATTTATCTCATTCTCTTACAGCATACTCACAACTTATTCTTCCCTTCCCTTCACATATACAAATACTAATCCATTTCACAAATGTGAAATCCATTTTTCAATTGAATGCTACGGAGTCGTTATCTCTCGTTACACATTTGATCATTTGATCATTCATCTCTTGAATCCTCGGGCTTCAATCTTCGTTCTTCATTCTCGATTCTTCGTGCAATTCGTATGTGAGAATTTCCCACTGTTTGGTTATATTAGCATACGCCAAAAAATAAAGATACGTCCCTCGTTCTTGGTCTCATTCTTCGAGCATTTAAGGGAAATAAAAGTAAATACTTTACTTGAGTACAGGTCTTATTTTAGTTGAATATTTTTTATCGAAGATGGGCTTGTGCATGGGTTATTTTAACTTTGTTTTATTTTAAAAAAATGTGCTCTCTCGGAGTTTCTCGCTCCCGTGTGCGATCCAAAGTAAAACCTTTGGGTATAAATAAGCGGGCTGTCGTTTGCGGAAGCAGAAAACGGGCAAAAGGACTGAAAATAAGAGTAGAAGAAGAAGAAGAAAGAAACAATAATGGTTGAGGTGGTGTGGTGGTGTCTTTACTACCGAAGGTTTTACCTTCACGAGGTGACTTTTATACCGAATAAGTAGAATGAGTAAGACACTCCGTTGAGGGAGACGAAGAATAAGAGAAAAAGAGAAAGATAGCAGCCAGGAAGGGTATTATGTAGTCCTGGGGGTACCTAAGGATTCGTATACATGTACCAGGCACACATGTGAGAGGTGCACCCACCTTTAGTTAGCAAGACCAAGTAGAAGTATCTACAGCAGAACCACAAGTTCTTCTAGACGTAGAGAGATGAAAGAATAAAGAAGGCATGATGGTATATATAAGTTACGAGCTAATACTAACTTCATGTAAGGTGTAGTGAGTGTATGCGAGTAGAGAAAAGAAGAGCTTACCACCCTGTGGTTGCTCCAACAGTTCTGTGCTCTCTGTACTGGCTTTGGGTTAGTTATGATGCATTGACTAGTCGCCGAGGTGTTTTTGAGTCCTAAATTTATTGAAAGGTTCACCAAGTATAAAAGTTGAGTAAGCTGATTTCGGTCAAAACTCCTTGATGGCTCAGAACGGAAAACTTGAAGAGAGTTTTAATCTTTTCAGGGAAGTTCATTATCTCTATTGGTTTTCCATCAAAACTTTATTGATTAAATCCGACAACTCAAACTTCCGAGCAGCCGCCTACATATCAAACTGTAAATTGGAGTGAATCTACTGCGTGATCTGAAGGCAAGTTAGTAAACAACAGTGAAGTTATGTTCAACTTAACTTCACTAAATTGAAGCACATAAGTTTCTTCCAAATTGACAGCGTTCGCGTTGTTAACTTGCGTGTTCAACTTTACCAATTATCTTGGCGTTTATCTGGAGCTGTGGATGTATCACATATACTCTGACTGAATTTTTACTAGACTCATTTAAAAACTAATATAGTACTATAGTTCAAACGATTTAAATTCCTGAAAATTTTGCAGGAAATTTTCGGAGTTTAAATTGCTATCCGAAACTTTGAAAATTAATATTAAAAATAATTCCAACTAAATCCCAGCCATCGAAAAATTTTTTAATGGATTCTCGCAGTCCCATAGGACCCGTACAGTCAAACTCAATGTAAAAAATGATTTTTAAACCTTAAAGGTTGTAAAAAGAGGGTATGAAAATTTTTTTGCTTTGAATCTGGTTCATTGCTCTTGTACTTACGTACCTTATTTACCCCATAAATAAATAAATATAAAAAAATGAGGATTCAGTTTTTCTTTTTCTTTATACAAATATAAATATATTTGAAAGAGGCGAACTGAGCGGAACAGAAAACGGAACACAGAAGCAAAATGCACACTCGGAGATCTCCAAGGCACCAGTCTCCGAGATCCTGAGCACACAGCATGTTTATTGGCGCAACTCAGAGTCTTAAATCTTTATGTTGTCTCCGCAGCGGCGGGTTCTGTCCCTCCTGTATATCCTATATATCCTTCCTCTTATATATTTATATATAAATCGATTGCACGAGGGTGAGGGTATATGTGTGTATTTGTGTGGAAGAGTAAAGTAAAATAAAAGGGAGTAAAAGAGTTTAGTGTAAAAGGTGGAAAGGAGAGTTGGTGTGTGCCGTGTGTGCCATGTGTGCCAAGACGCCAACAGTTGCCTCCGTGTAGTATCTCGCAAGCTGAGTAGAGTCGATATAATATAAATACGAGTAAAGGCAAAGGGACCGAACCAGTGCAGGGGACGCGAGAGAATGAGAATGAGAATTGAGAAGAAGAGCAAGTAAATGCGATACGACTTACACAATATATAAGTATATACTGTGGCTTTTAAAGTAAGAGGGAAGCGGGTGGTTTCTGCCTATATTCTGGCTGTACCTGGATTTGCTTCTGAGTGTAGTACTGACTGCAGCAAGCTTGTGCTTGTGGTAGTGAGAAAGGGCTCTCTTTTCTTTTCTTCTGTTTTACTCCTCCTTAGTCCCCCTCGCAGTCACATCGGGAGATATATCTCCTGGCGTTCTGCGCTACTCTTAAAAATCGAGTCAAGTCGAACGACCCGACGGCGACGACGACGACGACGACGGCGATTCTCTGCTCGTGCATCCTCATCCTTTGCGTTACGCACTCTCCGCGCTCTCACAGACTCAGACTGAGACTGCCTAAGACATTTTCGTCGCTGGCTCGACCTGCAAATGCAGACATGCAAATGATACGCTTCTCAATCTTTGCTGGGAGAAAAAATAAATAAAGAATATATAAATGCTGAAAAAAATATTCGCTTCAGTTAAGTAAATAAAATAAACGGTTGTAAAGTACTTTTTTACTTGCAACTTGCCGACAGTACTTTGTTATTTTTTTTATCTTATTTGGATACTGATGGAAAAATTTACTCGAGCGAGATTTGAGAAAGAAAGTATTGAGTTTTTTCAAAAATTTTTATTCTGATTTGAATACAAGGGAAATGTTAAAAAATTTTACAAAGGTTTTTTTTTATTTAGTTAAAGTTGAAGTTTTTAGAGATTTTAAAAATTCAAATTTTGAATTAAGGTAGTATTATCGATATTGCAAAAATCAAATATTAAAATAAAGTCTCGTTTGATTTATGTGACAGATAATTTTTTATTAATTATTACTAATATCATATGATGAAAATTGTACACTATAAAAAAATTTCAATTCTCTAGAATCAAGTTAAAAACTTTTTGAAATAAGAAATTTTTCTTGTTTGAATTCATTTTATTTTGATAAAAAATTTTTTTGCTTTTCATTTAAGGCTTAAATTACTCAATGAAGTCGTAATCAAAGTTATTAAAATTATTTTTAGTTAAAAATTTTTTCATTGGACTAACTTTGAATTTTGTTATTTAATTAGCTTTAAAAAAATTTATCCTTAAAAAA
The DNA here is from genome assembly GCA_000956155.1 of Cotesia vestalis. Lineage (NCBI taxonomy): Eukaryota > Metazoa > Arthropoda > Insecta > Hymenoptera > Braconidae > Cotesia > Cotesia vestalis. Next base: position 10,163 of record JZSA01001440.1, read on the forward strand.
ATATTTTCAATAGAAAAAATAAAAAATTGATTAAATGTAAAAAAAAAAAAAATAAAATAAAAGGGAGATAATTGAATTAACGAGAATATTTAACCGGTCAATTGTTACCGTTGTTAGTTGTTGCTTTGGTAGTTAAAATACAAGCCGAGAAAATGCTTGCGAGGGAAGAAGAATAAATTTCCTTGAGGAAGAAGAGCTGCAGGAGGAGTAGAAAGAGGAGGAGGATGAGCGTCTATTATAAAACGTCCACATATTTTACGGATACCTGATGCGTAACGTCAGTGCATATGTAGTAGAAAAGGGGTATCGCGGCATACCGAGCGTTCTAGGATGGAGATAAATATGTATAGATGTATAAATTTAAAAAGGAGCTACACTAAAAAATAGATGGTGAATAAAATGAAACAAAAATAATAAAATGCAGTGCGTACACCCCCGCGATCTTACGGGAATGTGGGCGTTAAGGTGCGTTCAAGTATATAGTATATCGGGCCCCCGGCGTAAGCACTGACCGAGAGAAATCCGCGACCGATATATAGATATATATTTATATATATGTAGGCATATTTTAAAGAGTGTGTTATCGGTCACGTTGGAGGCGGCACGAACTTTATTGCCAGTACGTGCTGTTTATCAGCCCCGCTGCTACGTTTATATTTGTTAATTAAACAGTCTCGTCTCTTTACTCATGACCTACCGTCTCTATTTTGTTTTTTGCCTTTTCATCAAAACTTCTATTTTTTACCCAAAAATATTTCTTTGGTTGTCTGGAGCTTAATAGAAGCTCTGAGCAAAAAAAAATGGAAATATTACAGTTTGAAAATTGAATTCTAACGTTGAAAATCAATTTGATGCAAGAAAAAAAATCTTGAATAAAGAAAATTATCTTGATAAGATTCATCGTTTTAATTTAAACATCAAGTTTTTTGAACTAAGAAATTTTTCTTAATTTAAATAAATTTTACTTAATTAAAAAATTTTTCCTTGAATTGAGTTCATTTTTTTTTACATCAAAAACTCGGTAAGAAATAAATTTTAAAACTAAAATTTTATCTTTTAAAAATTTAGTCTGAAATTATAATTTTCTAGTTGCCTTTTTCTGTGTTATTTATCAAAAATAATAATAAAATCCAAGTTTAATATTAAAAAAGAATGAAAATTCGATGGATGATAAATTGTAAAATGTAAATAGGTATGAAAATATGTGAAAATAATATAAATGTCAAGTGAAGAAAACTTAAATGCCTGAGATCGCGACGAGTCGAGTTAAAGTGAAATATCAAGCATGGATCGATCGTGATCGATCGTTATCATCTAGTAATCCGATCTTCGATACAGTTACAATTCGTTTACTTCCATACGTGTACTTCATACCTACACATGTTACATACCTATACAAACAAACTAGATTCATGATCACGTCGTCACATGCCCACTCAACTTTTTGAGCTCTTGTTACATTACCTCCGAATAATCCACATCTAATATAAATAACAAGACATATTTTACATCCAATATCCCTTTCACACACTACACCTATTACTTGACCTTTTCATTATTATCATTTATCATACATTTTATAAACTCTCAACTCGCTATTATTGCCTTCAAAAAAATAATTTAATCTCTCGTATTCGAATAAAATAAAAAAAAGTTATTTAATGTCCGCAAAGTACCGTATTATTGCGAATAAGAGACTGTTTAAGATAAAATAAAAATACCGACAGATATGTTACTACTGTAACATTTTTCTTTATCACTTGAGATACTGCGGGTGAAATACACGCCTGATTTAAATAAAATATTTATTGCTATCCGCTATAAAAATATTTTTATACATAATTATTTATCCGTAATCTACATTTGGAAGAATAATTTGTTAAGTAATAACAAGATTTTAATTACCGACGCGCATACAATTAATTAAATAATTAGAATTTTTCAACGCGAATCAATCGACACTTTAAACAAAATCACGATGACCTCTCTAATTATTTTATACGCATATACATCATGGAGGTGTATATTTATTTATATATGTGTATTAAATAATGTATATAGATGTATACACGCATGTACATCTAGCCCTCATGGTTAGTTAACGAGTTCCCACGAGACGTTAGGAACCGTGTAATAATATACAATGTGAATGAATTATGAATGAAAATTGTAAATTTAATTGCATCCTAATGATCGGCATCACGTTAGTAAATTTTCTTATACCGTTTTAATTTCATATTTTATCAAGTTTACTGTTTTTTTATTCTTTTTTCCTTTTTTTATTATGTACTGTACTCGTTATTTATTGCCTATTAAAATATATATTTGTGGAAAAATAAATCAACTTTGACCTGATCGAATGAAAAATTTATAATTCTGTCAAAAATTCAAAGCTTGTAAAGCATTGATCATTAATTTTCTCATTCCGGTGGTAAAAAATTTAATTTTCCAAAGACGATAAATGTTTTTTTATTTTTCTTTCTGCTCTGATGAAAAAATTCTTGAGTCAAGAAATTTTTTTTTGTAACTCAATAAAATTTTTTTTTTTCTGTATCGAGACTCTAAAAGTCCAAGTTTATAAATTAATTAAAGTTCTTGGAGAAGATTAATAAAAATAATATATTAAAAGATCACCAGGGCCACCGTCGTCGCTGATGTAGCAATAAAACAAAACTAAAAAATCGAGCTCGGAAGTCGTGCAATACTTTTCGGCTCGACGCGTGTACTAGTTGCGAAAAAGTGAAATGTTGCGGCTCGCTTCCGCTCTCTTAATTTTGTTATTTTTATTTTTACAACATTTAAATCAGTACAAGGACACTCGGATGATTAGGATTAAAAAAATACCGAGAGCAAAATATTTATTTATTTAATTTTTTTGATCTAGTCTAGACTAATTTATTTCTGGTTAGAAACATTAAAATGAAATATTACTGGCAAAAATTTCGAATTGTGAGATTTAATATTTTAATATTTAATCAACCAATCAATCATTTCATCAATATGATAAATGCAGTTGGTATTACCAATAAATAATATTTTTTTGTAATTAAATTTTTTGCCGTTAAAATTTTTTATCTCGGTGTTTACATTTGTTTGGTTGGATAAAAAGTTTATATTTATGTAATTAATAAAAATAGTTTATTTTTATAACGACGTGACGAGAAACGCCTTTCATTGAGCCCGTAGCCCTCGTTATCTTATAATCGGCGGATCTCGCGCGTGGGTTCGCTCCGAGTTTATAAAAACAAAAAGACTGAGTAAATGGATAAAAAAAAAAACTCCTACACAAGAGGAAAAAAAATTAATAACAAAAATGTAATGCGTTGAGGACGCGCAATGGCAATTAAGGCCAACTTTAAAGACTCCGTAGGACGTCTTTGCTGTCTAATTAACGAATTACAATCTCTTTACAACCAGCAACCATCTTTCAAATACCTGGAAAATTATTTTACTATTTTTATGCGTATTATCATTGAGCTTTTTCATCAATTTTTTTTTTAATTGAAATTTTATTAATGATTCAATTTAGTAAAAAAATTTAGAAAAATTTGTTGACTTTAAATAAATTAATTTATTTTCAAACAATTTGTTTATTTACTAAGTATTAGCAATTATTTTTAAACTTTAAATAAATTTTATTTAACAAATGATTGATTAACTATCAATAATAATATTTATTAAATCACTTGACATTAAAAAAAATCTAATTAACAGTTAATAGAGCTCATTATTAATGATGAAAATATTTTTATAAATTATAATTAAATTTATATTAGTATTAAAAAAAATCATAAAAAATTGCTGGAGTAAAAATTGAATTTTTAGCAGTCGTAGTAAATGTAAACTCTAATTACCTTTGTCACTCCATATCTTAGACTGTCTCATTATGAATAAAATTTGTATGCCGATTATATTTATACACATACCTGAAAAGATATCGGTAAGCTAGGTGGGCAGTTTCTGGTAACAGCATCCGAGTAAGATCAGGATTAACCGAACGAGTAAAAGAGACCGCGAAATGTTGATAAAAAGTAAAAAAAAAGGTGGATATATACATATGTGTAGTTAAGTAAAGGACGTGGTAAAACGAATGAAAGAAAAAAGGAGGGATAAGGAAAAGATATAATAAAAAATGCTTAGGTAGGAATGGTAGAGATCGGCGAGAATATTGAAAGTACGAGTATGTATGTGGTACAATGATACCTGGTACAGAAGTTGAACGCCGGGTAGAGACCAACAAGTACTGTAGAGCGAAAGCACGAGACCAGCCCTTGGTGCATTATATCTGTGGATGTGGGCATCGTACGTCGTATGTCGTATATTGTACGTCGTATATCTCGATGATGTGTTGGGAGGTAGGTTCATTTACAGCATAAAATACATAGAGGTTGTAAGCGAGCTGTATTGCACGGCTGTTCGGCTTAGTGTAGGGAACAGAACAGAACAGAACAGAACCCTCAGCGACTACTCGGCGTGCTTCTCTTCGCATCGCCGCTCCAGATCTAACTGATAACGACGAACACCATTTTAGCGGTTCCTTACACACCAGACATCCGTTCTCTGCCGCCCGTGATACGGCACGCTACACCACACACTCCGCTCTACTCACATTAATACGCTCCTGTACACTAATGTTCTGTTTATACCGTGCAAGATCTTTAGCTACCAACACTTGGCCCCTTTCAGATTTATTAGATTTTTTTTTTTACATAATAGAAATATTTTTTTATTTTATTCTTTCAATGTTTCAATTCTTATGTCGATAATTAATAATTTTTGTCAACTAAAAATAAGTGTTTTTTTTATTAATTACTTTATTTGTAATGTTCTAAGCAAGTGAACTGAGATTGACACATAAGTTTAGTCCAAAAATAATTTTATAGTTCAATTAGTTCCTTCCTCTGATGAAATCGTTTTTATTATTAGTTATCGGCTAACGTTCGAGAAAAATCTCAAAAAATTGTAAATCGATAAAAATTTGGCAACAGATTTTTTCTCTGATGAAAGTATTTTAATTTCTGCTAATTTTTGACTTATTATAGGACCAAGGTCAGATAAATTGATTACATTTTTAGAACCATGTTGCGTAAATCCAACTAAAACCATCGTATTGGGATCATTTTTAATCGAGCAAATAAGCAAGTCGTCATCTCTCTGCTGAGAAAAATTAATTATTATCTGTAATTTATCCTTACTTATAAAAAATTTAATTTGATTCTAGAGAAAAAATCTTGGAGTAAGAAAATCATACAAATTTTTTACTTTAGTTAGAAATGAAAAATTCGGCAAAATTATATTAGGTTCAAAATTTTCCTCTAGAATGAAGTTAAATTTTTTATTATTAAATACATTGTTATACTAACCCATGAACTGACGATATTTGGACAGTTCATTTTATTGACATTCTTTGCTCTATTAATTGAATCAATATTATCCGACGACACACAAGAATGTGCTTCATCCAAAGTAGTTAAATCTGAAGGTGTCTGAACTATACAATCCGTGAAATTAATCTTATTAATATCACTAGAGAAATAATAGAAATATTCAGTTGCATACGATGGGTTCATTTCTTCTTTATTGATTATCAACGCAAAATTACGTAAAGACGGATCGAAATAGCGACTCAAATTTTCATTGAAGAAAATATTATTTTCATCAACCGTTATTTCAATGAGTTCATCATTGTAGATGAATACGTAATCATGTTTATATAATTTGAGGTTTCTATAAAAATTAAAATCATTTAAGTATAAAAGCTCCATGTAAAAACGACTGTCAATCTTTAATTTCATCGGTTTATTAAAACAAGCGGTATTCTTGAAAAAATATTAAATTAGGGAAATACTTACTCGTAAATACAAGTTCCTGAAGCAAGTAATGTCTGTCGATTGAGTAACATAGCGTTGCAAGCAAGTTTTTCTACTTCTACATTATTTAATTTACTCACCATTCGCAAAGGAGTTAATTTTTTTGTTCCTATTTTTGCAGCTTTGCAGTAAATAAATCCGATAAAAATAACAATCAATAATCCGTAAACCTTCATTTTTATATTTCTTTTGGATTTTATAAAAAAAACAAAATGAAAATAATTTTTACTTAACTTTACTTCAACGTATGTTCGTAGTAATATATTTTTTAATAAAGTGAATACATACCTTATTGTATCTAACTTATTGGAGGAGTAGATAGAAGCTTTTATTATTGATCACAAAAATGTTCGTCTTTATATAGCTCTTATCTTTTTTTCAAAGTCCAATTACGGAAAATAAAAATCAGAGCTACCAATCCATTTTTTATAATTATTTTATGAACAAATGATAGTTATTTTTATTGTATAGATTTAATTTTAAATTGTTATTCTGTACACTGAAAAAAAAAAAAAAATCAATTTGATTCTATAGAAAAATTATTAAATTGAGAAATTTTCCTTGATTTAATTTTTGATTTCTTATCATCTTAGGTAGTCAATAGGGCCTTTATCAAAATTTCTTTTAAAAAATAATGGCATAAGACAATAAAATTCTGAACAAATTTATAATTGTTATCATTAGTATGCAAAATCAATTTTACGAAAACTTTGAGGGAAAAATAAAATTAGATTGGTAAAAAAAATAATTAAAGTTAATGATTGAAACTATTTATTGGACATTACATATTTTAGACAATATCTATCTGTGTAACTTTAATTTTCTTCATCAGTTTTACCAGAATTATAAATTATTAATTCTCATTAAACATTTTTAATATCGAAAAAATTCTGTCTTTTTCAGAATTAAGGAAAAAGTCACGTTTGTATATCCACCGAAGTGAATTCAATCTATGCCTGATAGTCATCCTTAAATTGGATAAATTTATAAAGTGCATGCTTATCGGCTCAGTAGGATATTTACCGCTCCATTTATATTGAAGGTGATACTCGAATCCCACTAAAACCATTTCTTCAGAATTTTTTTTTGAACATGTCAGAAGATCTCCGTACCTCTACAAATAAAAAAATAAACAAATTAACTATCAGTTCGTTCAAAATTGTCAATTAGAAAACTTACTATGTTATCATAATCAATAACTGCGCAATGAATATAATTGTGATGCCCCATTTTGGTTACATTTCGAAGGGTGTTTTCTGAAGCGCAGGAATAGTTTTTAATGATGTCTGATTCTACTGACTGGAGCTTGCATTTAGTGTAATTGATATCCTCAACATTACTCGCTAATTTAAAAATATAATCATCTGGATTTTCTGTAACTACTGGATCTTCTGTCTTAATCAATGCGACGTTACGGATAAAGTAGTAGCCATTTCTTCTTATGTATTTTCGATTTAGTGAATTGTCATAGACGTAGGTATCGTTGTTATTGGACGATATGTATAAACTGTAAATTTAAAAATTGAATTAATTTACAAAATTAATTATTTACTTAATTGGAATTTAGATCACTTCATTCAATGGAGTAAAAAGAAATTAATTTACCTTCTTGCACAATCTCCGATACTAAGAATCAAACTTGGACTAATCAACACACCTTGACATACAAAATCTTCGTTGTCGTTTGTATTTAGCACGATGAATAAAGGAGAATTTTTTTTTAGCTTTGAATGAAATCCATTTGTTACACTACAAACTACAAAAAAAATAATCAATTTTTCATAGGTTTTCATTTTAAATTATTAAAAATAATCACTTTAAAACTAATCAAAATATTTCACAAATTTTTTTAAAAAAGCTAATTTTTGCTAAAAAAATTAAACATAAAAATATTTTTTTTTTAAAGGAATTATTGTTTTTTATGAAGACTACTGTCGTTTATGTCTAGTACATGATTAACAAAAATAGAACATACTTGAAAAGATAAAACTTGTTAATGGTTTTTCAATCATATCGATTAATAAGAGATAAATAGTTTCAAGAAATTAAACGATCAATCGAATTTTTTGAGTATATTAATATAAAAAAATTACTCTTAAAAAAATTAACTCCATAATTTTTTTTAAATTATAAATTTTCGTCAATAGTTAAGTAGATTTGAAATTTTTTCTATAAAATAACTCAAAAATGTTCTCTGTCCTAAAGATATAAAAAAAACCATCCATCAAAAATTTTTTTTGACACTTACAATTAATAATAAAAAATGCAAATCTTGCAAAATAAAATCTCTAAGACAGAATAATAACTCGGATAAAGTAATGTTTATTTATGTACCGATTAACTATTTCAATTCCTGGACCTAACCCGCGATGAGAAATCCAAAACCGTGACGTCGTTAAGCTTTAAGATAACAACACTCGTGAGAACGTAATTCTTATTATAATATACATAGTGGCGCGGTTAATTCGCATTAATTGCTCTGGTACATTTATGCATTATTTTACTTACACTTAACTGCTCACCACCCATGTATATGCTCTATCTGTACACATATAAATAATAAATAAAAATGGAGTACACATATACGCTCTCCTTATCTGTAAATAATTTAATAGAGCACTAAAGAGAGGGAAGCTTACTATAATAATAAAAATAATAGTACCGACAAGTACGTTATGTTTCTCAAGGTACAGTGACCTCCGACTTCTTTAGTGACTTGCACGCACTAAGTTGTTCTCTGACGCGCCCAGGTGCGACGTTAACCGTTAGAAAAATTGCGTTCATATACATACACACACTTATAAACGTAATTTCTTAAAATATGTAATGAGAGAAAGAAAACAGAAAATTGTTGTGAAAGAAAAAATGGATTAATATGAAAGAAAAAAAAATAATTGATAAGTTATGTTTATTTATTTATAAATTATATTCTAGATTTATATTTATGCTAGGTGGGAAATTTTATGTCTATATTTATGCAATAAGTATAGTTATAATGCGTAGTTACTAGTTATAAGTACAAGTAAAGGGGATTAGAACAATGCAGTACTTAAATATACTGTTATATTATATTTATTACTATTTATTGGCTCGAAGGTCTTTAATACATTTTTTTCATCACTTTTATGTTTATATTTTTGAGCCGTTTTATAAGCCTGTGTTTGCTTTAGGGCTTGCGAATGAAAAAGTTGACTTCATTGAAGAAAAGGAATCTGTAAGTAAAAGGATTATTTTCAAGAATTCCATCGTCTTGAATAAAAAAAAGAAATTCTTGATTTAAGATAAATTTACTTTATTTTAAGAGATTCTGAGTGGCGTTTTTATTAATTTAATAGCTAAAAAAATTTCTAAACAAAAAAAAAAAAAAGTATTTTCCAACTAGTTTCGTTCAATTTTAATTTTGAAAAGTGACAAGAAGCTAAATTTTACACGAGACTAAATTAACAATAAAAAAAGATATCTCTTGTAAATAATATAGAAAGTAACACCTGAATCATTTCAGAGTAATAATTATTATTTAAACTTTTATAATTTAAAAATTTATTTTGTACAAAAATTATTTCTTAGTTCAAAAAATTTTCTGCTTTATTCAAAACATTGAAATTTTTATTAAATTTGTGATTTGAAATTTTTTCTCTTCAATCTTTTTAAAAAAAAAAAAAAAAAAAAAAAAAAAAACATATTAAATTAAATCAGTCTTTGTGATTTAAAAATTTTTTAAAATTTCTTTAGAGACCGTCAGAAAGTATTCAAAACTATTTTCATTACGTTCCTTTCATTGCATAAATTTTGGCAGCACTAAACTCTCGATATAACCACTTAAATTTTTACAACATCCAGGATTACTCAACATTTAAAAAAATTTCTAAACAAACCTCTGCAGCTAAAAATTATAAAATTATTAAGAAAAAAAAATTCACACAAGTTCATCAACCCTGACTAATTATAATACATGCATCCCGTGAGCACGAGACTAGTCCATAATAATAACCCACGCATTCGATCCACACATGCACACACCGGAGGACTCGAAAATTTCGTAACACCTGTAAATCGTGAGACAAACTGGGGATCTGCAATTATATTACTATGCTTATCATGCACATTTCAATTTCACCCCATCTAATCATACCTGTATCATGTATTATGTATCATATATTAACTTAGCCACATAAAAGAGAAATTCTCACTTACATACAGTTACATTAACTCCCACTAAGGGTCGCTCAAATTAATACCTGCTCTCGAAAAATAAACACCAAGCCCTTCATTAATTATAAGTGTAATATTTACATTTATACACTGCATTCTAAAATTCTCGGGCCAAGGATCGTGAACCGGAAGCCCTTCTTATTCTAGTTCTAGGCTAACAACCTCACCCTCACCCTAATAACCTCCGTTAGCTCACTTGAATCTCAACTCATGATACTTTTTATTATTTTAATATTAAAATTAAAATTATTACTTTTAAGAAATTATTATAGTTACACCGAAAAAAAAACTTTTTGCACCAAAAAAATTTTAAAGAAAACAAAAGTTATTTTTGGAGCAAGAAGAAATTTTCTTGGCTCAAGAAATTTTCAATCTTCCGTAATATTTTTTTGAGCCAAGAAAATTTACCCTCTAGTAAAGAATTTTTTTTTCAGTCTAAATTAAGACATTTTCGAGGTTTTACGAGCGTTTAAAAAATTTCCTGGATTAAGACAAATCAAGCTAAATTTTAGCCAAATCTTGACTTCCCGTCGACTAGGACCAAATGGTTAAAGCGACGTTAAATAAATAATTAAAAAAAAAAATCTTGAATTTTTATGCTGTGTGTCAACGTAATATTATTAAAAGCTGATGACTTTAAAGACACCAAAGTAAATTTCAGCATTATGAATTACAAAATAATTCACTTGGTAAAAAAAAAAAAGCTTCTTTCTTTAAGACGACCTCAGTCGGGGACTTTAAAATGCTTCATATATTTTAATTTCTTTATTTTTTCTGCATTCATGAACGGAAATAAAATAACTATACACGTTAAAAGTTGACTGGACTCCCTTATCGGCATGCGAATGCGGTTAGATTTAATGTGCGATCGACCACCTTGCTACTGGGATTCATACGCAAATCGTAATCGTATATACTATAAACACATATATATGTATGCGTACATACGTTTAATGTGCCGGGATGGGAGTGAGAGAAACTGCCCAAGAAGTGCATGCACTTGGTACTGGTATACATGTCTGTATCACTTATACATATATATATTTATACAATACTGAAGTAAGAGAGAACAGCACAGAACCGAGTACAGGGTAAAAATATATAAAACCAAGTGCTCGTTACGCGCAGTGTTGTATGTACAACGCCTACTACCATCAGGGCAGACTTTACCTTCCCTATCCTTTTCTTGCTCACTATCCGCCGCGGTGATGCTTCCAAGCGCATTTATTTATTGCCCGCAACCCACCCGCTTCGATGACAACGTCCACCCTGAGATAAACATCGCGAGATCGACTTTTTTAAGCTCGATAAGGATAAGGCATGCGCTTTTCTTTATCACCTTTAATAATCCCGTTTTGTGGATTTTGATAATTTAATTTAATTGTTGTAGATTAATTTTTAAAAAATTTTCAAAAATTCACGACTTACTTTTTTTTTGTAGAAATCAAGGATTTTTTTCTATTTTTCAGAATTTTTGGACAAAGTTTGCGGTTTATTCTTGTTATCATCCACGAGCCATTTTTTCAAATGTAAGTTTTATTTAAAATTTTACCCATAATTATAGTCTATAATTTTTTTTTGAACTCTTAAAAATTCTTCAACAAATTATGATTGAAAATTTTTTAAATGAAAATCTTTAGATAAAAAAAAATGTATTTATTCCTAATTATATGTTTTTTTTTATCTTGAAATTATATTGAATATAAATTAAATGTGTAGGATTTTCTGAGCATTAAAGATCATGAGTGGTAATTAAGTAACTGAAAAAGTAGTACACCTGTTAGCGACGTACAGTATGATACAATACAATATGATAGGCCTCATAATCTTGAGCAGTGGTCACGGCGTCTGCTGTCATCGCCTCTTCCCTTTGCTTGTGTATTATACGGTTCGGTAATGGACAATGTTACCTCTCCGTCTATGGATATATCTCTCTTTTTTCTTTCTTCTGATATTTTTCCTCCCATCCGTGTATCGCGTGGGCGGCACGCAGGTAACGACCGACTCCGGGATTCGCATACATACTTTACGCTTCGGCACTCAAGCAATTTTCATCCTGCAATCTTATTATATCTATAAAGACATGTATCTACTATAAATATACAATCAAAAAAATCAATAATAATAATAATAATGAAAATTTTTAATTTTTTGTTTAAATCACTATTTTGTTAAAAGATCAAAGATACAAAAAAATTTATAAGAACTTGTTTTTATTCAGAATTCAATTTTCTACAAAAAAGGTCTCTTATCATTTTTCCATATCTTAAATATTTTGCACAAAACAAATAAAATTTTGCTTTATCAAATAATGATTTTTGTTAAATTACACCGTACTTTTTTAACTACTGACGTTTTTAAAAATATAAGCTCATCCCGATGTTACACTTATCAAGAGCTTTCATTTGAATACCTACATGTATTTTGACATATTTTTTATATATACATATATATAAATATATGAAAAATTGATGAGGGTACTCAAATGAAAGGTCTAGATGAGTGTAACATCGGGATGAGCTTATATTTTAAAAAATATCAATAGTTCACAAAATACAAGGTCATTTCTTAATTATGTATTCAAAAATAGAGCATTTTCGAATGCAGCCAAAATACTTATCATAATAAATTGACTATCGGTGAGAATGATATGAAACTTTGAAAATACACAACTCCAAGTCAAGACTTTTTCAACGATACCAAATTTGCCTATAAAAACTCATTTTATTATATAAATACAATGGCCACAAAATTTTTCTTATTCTCTTAATAATGTAGATTAAAAAAATACATTTTTCAATAAAATAAAATAATTCAATAATACTTTAGTTACATTTCCAAAACAAAAAATAATAAATAATTAATGAACGTTCAATTTATTGCGTAAAAAAGTTGTTGATCTGACGCAAAAAAAAAAAAAAAAAAAAAAACAAGTTTATTTACTGTTTACAATTTATAACCTCTTTACATAATTTTATTATTATTCAAAATCATAAAACATTCAAACGGTTGTTTCCATTATTAATCTGACGCAAAAAAAAAAAAAAAACAAAAAACAAGTTGTGTGTTTTATAAAAAGGTAACAAGATGTTACGCGCGAAATAGAAGCAAAGCAAGAAATCTCGATTAATACCATACTAACACACGAGTAAGGAAGATGCAATCCTCTCGATCACTTTTATAGCTAGAAAACCTTGTTGTTACATCTTGTATACACGTGTCTTAATGTCACTGAATAGTAGAGTATTTAAAGCTTCTTATAACTTATAACACTCAAGTTTATTTACTGTTTACAATTTATAACCTCTTTACATAATTTTATTATTATTCAAAATCATAAAACATTCAAACGGTTGTTTTCATTATTAATAAATATATTATTATAATTAACTAGATGGCATTGTTGCTCTTCTGATTAATTAAGATTAAAGATAAAAGATTTTATTTGATATAAGTGTAATCGTGACTCAAACTTATTTATTTCCTTAAAAAATAATCTAGCCTCATTATTCATTATTAATATAATTCAGTTATAGTTTAAAATGAAGGACAAGCAGTTAGGTGGTTATCGTGGTATTCGTTCCACTCTCGTAGCATTTGCTGGTCACCTGAAAGAAGTCACTATGGCCAATTAACCATTTGAAGAGCTTACGGTTCTCTCAGTAGTTACTTCCGACAATCTCATTTTTTATTTATTCTTAAAAAAGATCAAAATGTCACAGATAATAGTGACAATAATTGTTCTATTATTGTTATTTTTATTTTTTAATTGCTTTAAGCACTAGTTACACCAAAAAATTTCTTGATTTAAGAGAGAAAATTTAAATCAACAACTCACGAATTTTTTTGGTGAAAAAAATTTTTTTTCTCACCGTATAGAACGACTTTTAATTAATGTAATGAAAAAAAAATTCTTCTAACTATATTAAAAATGTTAATTTTCGAAGAAATATTGGATTTTTAAGTTAATGATAAAGCCTTTGAATAAAATAAAAATAAACCGATGGTATCTGGATGAAACGGACAGAAGAGCTGAATGGAAATGGTTAATAGAAATAGATAGGTAGATAGATAGATTGCTGGATAGGTATAGGCATAGATATAAAACATGAAAGGTCACTGATGACATTTAGAATCGGTTAGCTCTTTAAAATGAGGTATCATGGGCAGATATCGAAGCCGGAAGTGACGCTGGAGATCGTTCGCCACGCCTCATTGGAGACCAGAGACTAGAGACCAGAGAACGGGGCTTAGTTTTTGCGCTTGAGCTCGTCATTCTGGGGCGTGCCGGGATACAACCACCGAGAAACCGGGTATCGTTTATTTGCGTGACATCGATTATGCAATTTATGGATATCTGTGTCAAAGTCACACCCCGAATCTTTTTCCTATCAAGTCCAAATTTTTCCTTCATTTTCATTTAGTCATTTTTTTTTCTACCTCGAAATTTGCTGGGAGAAAATTTTACTACGAATAAATTTCGAGACGCTCCGTTGAATTTACATATATAGTATAGTCAGAAACTTATACTTTTTTTTTTTTTTCGTTTTTTGGGGTGTAAATTTAAATGACAGTTTATGAGTCGTTGAGGGCGACATTAAAAATTTTATTCGAATAATTTTGAGTTTTGAAGATAATTATTTTTTTTTTTTTATTTATTTTAATGAGTTAATAAAAGTTTATGCAGGAAAAAAAAATTTTTTTTGACTCAGAAAAAAGTAAACGTTAAAAAAAAAAATTAATTTAAATAAGAAATTTCTCACTTCAAGGATTTTTAAACTCAAATAAAGCTTTCGATAATGATTTTTCTGATAAATCATTTGTTTTTTTTTTTTAAATAAAAATAATTTTAATCGAAATATAATTTTTTTGATTTATAAAAAATAAACTTAAGCAAAAATTATTTAGACAATTTTTCATATTAATTTTCTTGGTTCAATTAAACTTTTTATTATGCTAATACTTCGACTCGGATATTACAATCATTAATTAAAATAAAAATATTTTTCAACATTATTAATTAATAATTATGATTATGACTATGAATAATAAAAAGAGAAGACAGCTCATGAAGAGACGTAATTTGGTGCCCTCGCGTGCCGGTTTCTCGTAGCCTGGTAACTCCGCGATGAGGTCGCGACTCGCGAATGCACCAACTCCTTACTTTGCCAGTGTAGTACTGATACTCGAGTTTTATTATTATCATTATTATTATATTACATTGCATTATATTAGTAAAGAGCGAAAAGAATGTATAAAGCAGAGTGCAAAGTGCAGAGTGAGAAGAAGAGTGCTATATATAATGGTAACGAAGACCTGAGGACTTAGACGACGACGTACACAAGACGGTGAAGAACCATCGTTGCCAGTAAGCTGGTGTAAGTTGGTACTCCAGGATATTTCGTCATTTCCTGCTTCTCACGCGATACAATCTAAATTAACTATGTTCGCTAGACCTCCTCCCTCGCTGTAGAGTATACTCGCATCTCAGAAAATTTCTTATTTCCTAGCGAGGGCACCGGCTTATATGTATAAATAAATAAATAAATAAATATATGTATGTATATGTAGAGTGTAGAGTCTATGTATATATTTAAAAAAAATGTACATCAACAAGGATATATAACATATAACCCATGCTCGGCTTTCACAATTCTCCGTTTTCGCACCCGACAAGCTTCAACGCACCTCGATTATTAAATCCATCGTAAACTTGTGATTTATATTTAATATACTTGCCAATCATTTTGTTTCGCTAGTTGTATTATGGATTTCAATTTTTATTAAATTGGATGGGAATGTATGTTGAAAAAATTAAATTGATTTCAAAGGAAGAATTTAAAATCAAAGAAATTATTTTTAAGATTTCTTTGTCTTAGAAAAATTTATTTGAAGGGAAATAAATTTCTTAATTGGAAAATTTTTAGACTTGATTTAAAAAAATTCTTGAAATAAGTAAAAGTCATTTAAATTAAGACAATCGAGCGCTTCCAAATATTTTTATTGTTTCCTAATTTTTTTCATGAATCAAGTTAATTTTTTTGCAGTTTTTGTATTTATACATAGGAAAATAAATTATTATTTTTTTTTTTAATTGAAAAGTTTCAAATAATTGGTTGAAGTAAAATTATTTTTTTTTTCTTATAACAAAGTTATTTTTTTTGTACTATTAATTCTAAAATAATTATCGAATTAATAAAAAAAAGCTTTATTAGTCAAAGAAAAAATTTTTAAAGGCCAAAATGTTCTGTCTTTTCAAATTTCTAAGGTTAAATTTTTTTCTCAATTTAATTTTTAATAATTTCATTATAAAAATCCTGAAAATTGTCAGATTCTTAAAAATAATGTTCTGGTTTAAGATTTTTTCCCTGAATCAAGTTAATTTTTCCATCAGAATAAAATTAAATTTGAGGTTTAAGATTTACACAGTTTTGTTGTAATTTTGGATTTTTTACGTGTTTAGATTTCCCAAAAGTTTTTTTTGATGTACCGTGATAAAAAAGGTAACAGGTAAACAGATAAAAGGATGTCACGATAATTTATAATTAAGACGGCTGAAAAAAACACATGTAGTAGCGAGTTGCGAGCAGTGAGCGTGTGTAAATTATAATGCGTAAATGTGTATAGTAAACTAAACGAATAGAAGAAGAAGGCAGATGAAAAAGCGACGGATAAATAATAAAAAAAAAAAAAAAAAAAAAAAAAAAAGTGTGTTAAGAAAAAAAGTATTCTAGTTTCACTCGAGGATTTCGAGACTTCTCATTTGAGCGAGCGGAAAGGTTCTCCGGTACCGTGCCTCCCACGAATACTTCTTCCACGACCCAACAGGCACGCGGTCACTTCCGGTTGCGTATAGAGGTAGCTGGTAGAGTTCACCTGGGTACATCTGAGGGCCGCAACGTCGTTTCACCAGCAACCAGCAAATGAACACGCTTAAATACTTGTACTTGTACTCTTCTCTTTAATCTTTTTATTAAGACTCGCTGGTCATTGGATTAGATTCCAGATGCCTTAATAAATATCAAGAAAAATACCTGCTTACATTTTGATTTTATTTATTCCCTTTTTATGCAGCCTTATTTCGACAACTTTTTTACACAAGTTATCTGACAAATCTAAAACTATGGTAATTTTTTCCTCGGAATCAATTGTCGTTGAATTATAATTTTATCTTCGGATAAAAAAAAATTTTTTTTTTTTTAATTATTTCTTACTTTAATGTTATTCTGAGAAATTTATTGTAATTAAAGAATTTAAAAAGATTTTTTTTTTAAATCTCAATTTTCTAAATCTAAGCACTGAAAATTTTTTTGTTTATTAATATTACCTTTTTATAAAAATGTATACTTACATAAACCCATAATTTTTTGATCAAAAAAAAATAAATTCTCTTATCTCTATAATTTTTTTATATGCTAAACTTATTAAAAAATTATCGTAATTATAGAGAGAAAATCTTAAACCTAAAAATTAATTTAGCAAATTTTGATTATTTTTAATTAAAAAAAAATTTTTTTAAATAAAAAAAATTAACTTAATCCCAAAGAATTAATTGTAAATAAATTACAAATGCATTTAAAAAATGACGAAATAAATATTTCGATTTCCAAGTCAATTGAATTAATTTTCATCAGCCATAATAATAACATCGCTTTAATAGATAATAAATAAAATAAAAATAAAATCAGATATCATCATCTCAAATGTTAAGACCACACGGCAGGATGAGTTGATAACTTTCACATTATTGGATTGAAATTCATGGCACCGTAAAGACCAATGCGGAACTGAGACTTTCGGCAAGTCACGTTTGAAGTTACGCTACATATATGTATACATATTTAACAAAACAAGATATAGATTTATCCATAAGTACATTTGTGAGTAACTATGATTTCCCGACGTACTTATATTAGAT
Source organism: Cotesia vestalis (assembly GCA_000956155.1). NCBI lineage: Eukaryota > Metazoa > Arthropoda > Insecta > Hymenoptera > Braconidae > Cotesia > Cotesia vestalis. The sequence goes on from JZSA01001440.1 coordinate 28,163, forward strand.
GGTACACTTGATCGGTATTATATGGTTTATCCTCGGAGTTAATAATTCTTATTCCAAGTCACAAGTCAGCATCGCCATCGAATGGTATCTACGGCGTTTACTTACTTCCATTACATTACACTTTACACATTAGCTCATTTACTGAACTCTCACTATCTGTCGATCAGAAGCTTTAACTCGGCTAATAAAATTTGCACGTAACACGTGTGTACATGCAATGTAATGATAGTGCGGCTTATAGAGACACGGGGACTTACTTTGAGCACACATATAGCTTCCTTTTTAATCGGTATATAATACGTGCCTCTGGACTCGCTAATGATCCCTCGTCAATCAATCTATCACTTTTAATTTTAAATCATTTTGTAACTATTTATATATTAGTCACGGGTTTTTATTTAATTATTATTTCTAATGGGAGTTTTTTTTTTTTAATTTTTATCGTTCAGATATGGCAGAAATTGACTTTTAAAATGTCTATGTTAATTATTTCAAGACTAATTAAAATCGATGATTGAAAAAAATGATTATCTTATAAAATAGTTAAAATTATCATCTAGTTTTTGTAGTATTTTTGTAATTTAACTCGATAAGAATTAATACTACTTGGGTTATTAATTAAAATATCTTAATCAAAGTATCTACCAACCGTATAATTGAATTTATAATTTTTTATATTAATGAGAACTGAGAAATTTCATTTTCAAAAATATTTATGAACATCAGCAATATTATAAACATTATTATCTAATTTTTATATTGTTTATCAAAATTATCTGATTAAAACAAAAATTGACAATTGTAAATTTTACTATCAACTTTATAATCTCCAAAAAAATATTTATAATACAAATAATTGAGAAATAATAACAGTTATTATCACAAAGTATAATAGTTATCATCTAAGCTAATTAAAATTTCAATAATAGCTACTACAATTAAAACAAAAAATGTTACAATACTTTATTGTATACACAAAAAATAAATTTCTTGCGCCAAGAAAATTTTAAGGAAAACAAAAATTATTTTGGAGCAAGAAGAAATTTTCTTGGCTCAAGAAATTTATCTTGTCTCAAGAAACTTTGACTTCATTCAAGAAATTTTCAATTTTCCTTGATATTTTCTTGATCCAAGAAAATTTACACTCCAGTCAAGAATTTTTTTTTTCAGTGTAGAAACTTATATTAAATGATTATTAATTCTAATGACAAAATTATAAAATTATATTGTTAATAATATAATTTAATTTTCTCTGGGTAGGTAAAGAAAAATTATTAATTTCTATAAAAATAAAACTGACAGAATCGAAAAATATTTAATGATGAAAAAATGAAAGAGAATTTCCTTCCAGATGGCATAATGTTTAGTGAAGTAAATTTATGGTATCTTAAATAAAAATTGAGCTTGAGTATCCAAAAGTTTATGGATATCTCTGGTTGATTCACCAGGGATCTTATAAGTATTTCGATATAAAGCAAAACCTCTCGGATTGTCTTACGCTTTGCTAGAATGCCCGTAAATCTCAGATCTGTCGTCGATCTACACGCCGGCAATAAATCCATACGCGGTCCAGCACATAGAAAATAGAGAGAGGAATAATCTTGAAAATCACTCGGTACTACACACGTTGTGGCTGCTCCTCTGAGGGACTGCGCGCGTTCACCACCGAGCTCCCAGTTTAACTTGCATTGAATATCATCAAATAAAGAGAACGAAAATGCGGACTGATAGTGGATAGGAACCAAGTTATTTTTACGCTGAAATATTTTAAAAGTTATTTTGGAGCAAGAAAAAATTTTCTTGACCCGAGAAAATTTTATTAGCTCAAGAAACTTTGACTTCATTCAAAAATTTTTCAATCTTCCTTAATATTTTCTTGAGCCAAGAAAATTTACCCTACAGTCAAGAATTTTTTTTTCAGTGTAGCTTAAGTAAACATTGTTATAAAAAATTAGTTACTCACTTGTAGGATTGAACTATAAATTTTTCTAATAAGAAATTTTTGATTAATGTATTCCAAATAATACGACAAAATATGATATTAAAAATTGTTGACTGAGTTAATTGACAATTAATGAACAATAATAATTATTATAATATGAAAATTAAACAAATAATAACAATCGATCTATAAATTAGTACGTAGAAAAATAAACGTGAGGAATACGATCTCTACAATGTATCAAAAAGATGAATTGAATTAAACAAAAACACAAAAACAAAACATTGAATCAGAATGTGACTAGTCTAGTACAATAGTAAAGTCTCAAGTCGGCGTCTGTAACAAATTAACCAACTAAAGTAAAGAATAAGTGAGCACAGAGGATCAGTAATGTACTCGGTTGTTACTGTTGTCTCTCACTTGACTGAACATTACTCTAGTTGAGCCTTTACTTGTTTACTTTTGCTTGTCTGACAATCCATCTATTTATCCATCTAAATTTAAATATGTATAAATGCAGTGTTACGTATTCTTATACATCCATACATACTTAGAAGCTAATGCTCATAACGTAGCAAGTGAAGTAGAGTATCGAGTGCAATGCTTAGCTCAACTTATTAGAATGAATGCCGAGATTAAGCAAATAAAAGTATGCAAGTAAGTAAGAAAGACTCAGGCTGAGTGCCGATCTCTGGCAGTCTGGTCTCATACCCGCGGTGGCTCCACCTCCCAGGGCATCTGCCGGCACAGAGATCATTTTTGCCGCGTATTTGCAAACTGAATAATAATAAATACGCGGATAAGCGAACGTGAAGAGTCCGCGTTCCGCCTTCACGCAGCTCACTCGCAACGCGGATTGGTCGCACTGATCGCGAAGGGGACGGCGATCTTCGTCGTCGGCTCGCGGACCGCCACCGCGGACCTACTTTATACTTGCTCACCGACGCGTCGTGATACGTACACAATATTCCTTCTCTTTTCCCTCGTATCGTATCGTACAGTACGTTCCTCGGTTGCTGCTGCTGCTGCTTACTTATTTATCTCAACTTAAACTTTTTCCTTTTTCCCTCTTTCCTCTTAACTTTAACTCGGCGGTTTACCCGCGGTCCGCAGTCCCAAGTACGATGTAATGCCCCGGGCTCGGGCTGCACGCTGCATGTGCATGAGTGTACCCGAGGCGCCTCTACTCTTCTTTCGAGGGAACTCGCCGTCTTTACTTGGAGTTTAACAGAGTTGAGTTGCATCCTCGACTCACTACTTGGCTTAGCTCCATTATATAGTATGCAACATCCAGTATTGATGCCAAGAGCTTAAAAGTCCCTTATATTACTTGCATATACACACAACAGTGCACTCGGAGGCTGTTTATTTTTTTTTTATGGCCTCGTAAACCCACAGCCGAAGATATTCTATGCCTTGTTTCCCGGATTTCAATGAAATTTAAATATTTTTCTTTCTTTCACTTTTAGTTTTCCGTAAGGTAATTATTTACTTTAAGGAGCGAGAGGTATTTTAAATCTTGCACAACGGATGTACTCCGAAGTTGAGGAAACAATAATATTTTTTTTTTTGTACAAATATATTTCTTCATTTTATGAGGCTAAGTTGCGAAAATTTTAAGGTAGAAAATTAATTTTCTTTTTACTGAAGAATTTACATTTTTTTTTTTTTTTTTTTTCGTGGTGAGAATTGGAAGACAGTAATTGAGATATATGTTTATAAAGATTTTTATCTTTGATTTTTAGGTAAAAATATTGTCAACAGAAAAAGGTATCTTGATGGTTTAAAAATAGATTTTTTATAATAAAATTTTAGGAAATAATTTTAAGAGAAAAAAATTTCTGGATGGATCTACATAAATTAAAGTTTTAATTTATGCAAATTTTTTTAAGAAAAATTTAACCCTGATTGATTTAATCAAACACTATTCAATTTTTAGTTCAATTTATTTAATAAATAAATAATCAACCATCAGTATTATAAAAGTTGGAAATTCTTACAACTAATTATTATTATTATTAATTGTTATTAAAAATTAAGGATGATAAGGAGATAAATAGAGTACAAGATAGAGAATAAAGGTGAAAATAGAGTAAGTAGTAACGTCGTACGTTTAACAGTGAAGGTATAGTATAAATATAGAGTATCAGAATAATCATGATGTCCATGCAATTTATTTCTTTCTCCCTCTTCTCTATTATGAGGATCAAGATTTAAATTTATTCAAGTTATCTGCTCGGTACACTGGTATCCATTAGCTTGTACAACCGGCGTAGTTTCATGGTTCGTTACAGAAAGACCGACAAAATTCGATATGAATGAAGATAAACTCCATATACATACGATAAAATTATTTACAACTCTCTTTTTTATTTATTTACATATTTTTTACGGCAATCCCACCCCCTCCGAGCCTCCCTCGGTTATTTTTCACCCGAGCTACTTAACCCGATACAATATCGTTGAGTCTAGGAAAATAAAATCGGCAGAACTGGAGCGCTATTAAAGGAAGCGTAAAACTTTAACGAAGCGTTAAACCGAAGAAATGTTGTTTAATGTAATTTGTGTAATTACTAAATGGATAATGCTGAAAAATAACTTTGCTTGAGAACTATCATCATCGGCGATGCATTTCATACCCTGTTGTTTTGATAAAGATATCTAATTTCATTATTCACTCGCTATTTATTTATGTTCTGTATAATTTATTCATTTTTTATCGCTGACATTTCAATTAGCAACTTCATAATTTTAGAATATTCATTTTTAAACTAGTAATTAATAATTTGAAGCTCTCAAAATAATTTATGTTACAAAAAAAAAGATCTTACAATTTTTAAGGGTTTGAAAAAAAATTTTAATATTTTTCAGGGACAAGAAATTTTTTTGCTTCAATAAAAAAAGAATTTTTGTTTTCCAAAATATTTTTTTTTAGTCAAAAAAAATTCTCTTGTGATGAATTTATTTTTCTCGTATAAAAATTTAATTTAAAAAAAAATGAAAGTTAGTCAATTTTCTGATGAGTTTTATATTTTTTGACAAAAAAAAATTTTTTTTTAATTCTAAAATTGAAAATTTTCAAGAACTATAAATAGAATTTTTCTTAGCACATGGTTATAAAAAATAAACATGATTTCTAAGTAGTAACACAATTAAGATGATTAATACCGAAAGTCATCGATTTCTCGGTTTGGAGAGCACGCTCCAGCCTCGTTACCGAGCCCAGTAACACATAAACAGTACAGCTGAAATAAAAGTACAGATATAGAGCTAGTTGTATCAAACGAAATGAAAGAGGGTATCTATCCTATCTCGGCTTGGTCTAGAGACCCCCGCGGTGATTCATATAAGCCTTCGGCCAATCCACCACACACTTCTTGCTCCATCTCACACTTATATCAACTCTTCTTACATTATATACATATTATTATATTGTATTGTATGGTCTACTCTACTCCTATCCACAGCTAAACATAACACAGCTATCTGCTATGTACAATGCTCTACGATACACACTACGCTGTACTGTTCACTAGGAGACGGCCTTTCTCTTCGTGTGCTAATCGATCCGCTTCCTACGCTTGTAATTATGTAATGTTAACGGCGACCTAAGGATAGACCTAAGGCGTTCCAAAATTCCCCATAACCTCTTGAATTTTTTTTTAATATTATATTTAATGTTTAATATCATATGAAACTCATATCATACCCATGACAGTACAAATACTATCCTTACACTCTGATAATTAATATTATTTATGTTTATAAACAAACAAGTTATCATAATAAATATAAATTACAATGTCTCACACTTATCGCGGTAAAACTTTTACAATTTTTTAATTTATAATAATTTTTTATTATTGAAATTTTCTCATAACTTGAAATATTTTTGTTGAGTTTTACAGAAAAATTTCAAAAAAAATATAACTTAAAATTATGTCTAAAGATAAAAAAAATTTATAAGGACCTTTTTATAAAAAATTTAATTTCTTATCAAAAAGGTTCTTTACAATTTTTCCGTATCTTCATTATTTAACTCAGAATTTCAATTTCATACTTATACAAACAATTGAAATGTTTTTTAATTATAAAAAAATTTCCAAAAAACTTTAATTTAAAATGATATCTACGAGACGGAAGAAAAAAAAATTTTTAAGGATTTTTTTTTGTAGAAAATTAAATTTCTATTAAAAAAAGTCATTACTAATTTTTCCAAATCTCCAATATTTAACTCAAAATTCGAACTCTGAATTTATAAAAAAATTTTCTCTTAAATTCTTAATACTTTATCGTAATTATTTTCCGATTTTCAAACCATAGAATTTTTGCTAAATACTCAAAAGTTTACCAAAAAATTGTAATTCAAAAGTAAGACCCTTGAACCGTTCAGTACTCGGCCTTTTAATACCATTACACACATATCGTGGGTGCGCGGTAGATCTCGTCTCCCTCTACTCTCTCCTCTATCACTCTTTCTTTTGTTGCATCGTCCTGCGGCTGATTTCGCGCCCGAGTGGCGCGCAGTCGCGACGGGCGCCTCCTCGATGACGGACGGCCTCAACTTCTTCAACTCTTAACACTCTACAATATTTACGTCGAACCAGTAATCAAAACAGTGACTAAACAATTAATTCTTTGAATAAAAAAAATTTTTTGCTGTTCGAAAATTTGTGTATTTAAAATAATTTTTTTTTAAATGATTGTTCATTAATCATAAATCATAATTAAATTGATAAAATTTTATCAAAGTGCAGTGATCTTCGTTAATTTAAATTTTCATTTTTGTCAGACTTATTATTTTTTTTTTTTTTCTACTAAACTAATGAGTTTTATCTGTAGAGCGATGAATGATTAATCTCAAACCCCGATAATTTAATAAAAAAATTTTTGACTCACTGATCGCCTACCCGATCGCCACAGACACACGTTATTATGTCACACTCCCACACAACCGACGGTACATTTTGTCGCGGGTGTATCGACGTCGTTTGACATTTCCGCCGGGATTTAACACGCCTGGATGAGTGTCTTACAGTATTACAACCCAAAAAAAGTCGATATACTTACCGTAATAATTAGAGACTTAAATTATCAATTGATTGTGTCAAAAATGATTCAAATTTAAAATATTTCCAGCTTGGACTGTCAATCAAATCACGTGTTGTGTAATCCGTAGTTGTGATTCATAGTGGTAATTTATTTTACATCACAAAATAGTGTCTGAGAATTCAGTGGTAAATTAATTAATTATTATTATTATTATAAATATTATTATTTAATTGAAAATTATAAATTTTATATTTTATTGGAAGTGAGTGAATATTAACAAGTTTTACTTTAAAATTGAAGGAGTATTATTTGACAGTGGATTTTACTTTTAAGGGAATGAATGAGGAAAAATATTGAAGGTAATTTTTTTTTATTATGCTGGATTGTATTATTTATTTTTTAAAAGTTTAATGGTTAGATCATTAAATAGGAAAGACGACGTCAGTTAATGCGCGTTGAGACGCAAATAATGAGCTTGAGATTCTGGTTAATAAGACGGACACACGTGAGTTGCGGGAGTACATTTTTTGATAGTAGAATCGACGTAAGACGGCTCTGGAATTTTTATTGAATAAATTACAAGTGTTTTTTAATTAAGAAAATTTTTTAAAAATTTCCGCAAATTTTCTGAAGGACAGAATATTTTTTTTTTAATATTTTAATTTTTATTTAATTACAGTCAACTTCCTTAAAAGTTCAAAAAGGTTCTATATCATTGAATTTATTTATTTTTCCATAATTTTTTTCAACAATTATAATATCATTATTAAAGAAAAAATAGATAAAAATCAGAGGAATAAATAATAAAAGTTTTTATTTAATTCGATAATAAAAATCGATGTACATATCAAATGTGATTGTCATTACTCATTACAATAAAAAATGATGGTAGTATATACATAAAGAATGTCTGGTGTCAAGGTGTCACATAGCACTACTCGGAATAAAAATAATATTAATAAAAAAATAATAACAATAATAATGACACTAAGACGAAGGAGAATTAATATAATAAAAGTTTTACATCAGTTAGCAGCTAACTCATCGCAATATTAATTTACTTGTTTAAATAATTGCAAAATTACAATTTAGGATAAGCTGTTATTAGTTTTTTTTTATATTTCATATCAGTTGAAAAAGATGTAATGCATGACAAAGTGATAATTAAAATAATACGAGTAGGAAAACTTAGACTGACATTTAACCTGATTTTGTCGTAAATAACAGACAATTAATTAAATTGGTTTTGAAAAATTCGTTTTTATTATTTTTTGTCATGATTTTTTAAGTAATAAAAAATAATGATAATAATAATAAATATTTATTAATAAATATAATTAGATAATAAAAACTAACATTAGGTTATATGAAATTATAAAATTTCTCAAGACATAATATTGAACCCTGCATTACGCTGAAACTATTACACATATATTGACTATCTGAGGATAGAACAGAGGTTGCCTATAATGTCTGAACTGAAGGCATACCCGTGAGTACCAGATGCTGGATTATTGAATCAATTTTCTTCGGCCCGTTATATTATAGTAACTTTAAATGTCCAATTCAGAAGTCGATAGTCATCTCGATCTATGTTATTATTTAACGTAATGTTCCATTACGAGTTTGTCTATACACATATACAAATAATTTAATAATAAAAGCAAATAAAAAATTGACAATTAAATTTTGTTCCCGAATTTTTGATCCAGGCAGTACTGTCATTGAAGACTGACGGAGTGGGTACGGATGGATGGTGGATGGTGCTAATCACGTGTGGTGAAATGGATGGCACGCCATTGAAAGAAGTTCCTCGGATATATGGATACTCATGGGTGGAATTTGGCCGAAATGTGCCAGCGTTATCATCAAGCTGTACCTTCACCAGCCTCGTCCTCAGCTGGAGCTGCAGGAGCCCAAAATTCGTCCCCGAATAAGGATCAGTCTGGTGGGATACACGGTTTATCTAATAATCAACACGTTGAGCAAACAAGTCCGTCCTATTCGCACTATACGTAAGTTTTTTTTTTTCATTTTTTAATTAATTAAAAAAATTATTAAAAATTTTTTATTAAAAAAATTTTCTTTTTTTTGATAAAAAAATTTTTCTTTTTTGATAAAAAAATAATTTAGATTTATTAAATTAAAAAAAATTAATAATGGTGATAATAAAATTAAGAATATAACAAGCATGTGTTAAAAATGTTTGATAAAAGACTGTCGTGTCAGTATTTATTTATTCAATTATTATTTTGCTATTCCTTTTTAAATAAATAAGGTAGAGATATCTTCTTGTATATATATTAATAATGGTAAGGTGAATTGGGGGGATAAGTATATGATTCGCTGGAGGAGGTCCTGGTAAATCCTGTTATTAGTTCGATTATTAGGGGAAAGAACGATCAGGTAAATTGTAGAGGCGTAACCATGTATTTGGTTAGTGTAATCAGTAATCGGTAATCGCTAATCGTCAATCGGTCTATCTGACATCGGTCATGTTCCCACAAATTTTGAATTCTCACTTTAAAACTTTCACTCTTGTATACGTAGTCTACAAATTTTAGTCCGGTCTTTTAAGTAAAATAAAAAAAAAAAAAAATAGATAATTATAATTATTATTCTATTATATCGCCCGGTAATTTAGTGCGCTAATTTTTCACCCGAGTGAATTTACGGCATTCGGAGAAGAAACACAAAACGAGCGTGATTTGTCCGAGATATTAAATGTCGAGGCGCTGACCGATCGTCGGTGAGGTTTGAAATTTAATTCTGCGTGCTAAAACACCAAGTTACTGATATAAGTCGATCAAGATCTGTACAATTTTATTATTTTTACCCTCGCAATACTGCATTTTTTTTTTTTTTTTTTTTATTAATATTTATTTTGTATTTTGTATTTATATTAAAAAATTTATTGGCAAATCAGGGGACTTTGAAAACATTAAACACTGGTGTAATACAAACCATAATCAATCGACATGCTAGTACTGTTGTGTGTGTCGGCAAGCCTACGAAGTAATTCTTCGAAGATAAACACGGTTAATCGAGTTTGTTAATTTTCTAAGAAGTCTTTGACATTAAAGATGAGTTTAATAACAATTGTATTGATCATAATTATTGTGTACAAAATTTTCATATTTATTATTCATTCGATGAACTTATACTTTTGTTTATATATTTATACATTTATATTGCTTTTTTAATAATTAAAAAGATTTGTTATAAATAATGTTTTGATAAAAAAAAATAGATTAAAAAATTTTTAATCTTGAAATAAGGAAGAATTTTTGAAGCAAGAAATCTTTTTTGATTGTCCAAGAATTTATATTTTTAGAAATATTTAAATTAGTCAAATATTTGCTAAGTTCGGTATAAAATTTTTTATTTAATTTTTATATTAAATAAAAAATTTAAAGTTTTAAATTTGAATAAAAACCAAGGAATAATTTTTCAACAATTACAATTAATACAAAATTAATTTCTCAAGTCAACGTAGCTTATATTTATCCACCAGTTACTTAAAAATTTATTTATCACTTATTGTATGAATATTTTGACCCCAAAACCAAAAACTGACGCATTAACTTTCCAAAATATTTATTCAAATTCGTCATATTCAATAAAATAAACATCGTATATTAGTCACTCACTTCAAAGTGTCCCAATTTTCTTTGACGACCAATTTTTATTGACGTCATTAATTTTCAATAAATTGTTCTTCGAAATCAATCAAGCGATTCTTAAAAAAATAAAAACAAACAAATTTTCTGAAGCAATAAAAGAAAGCAATTCAAATGAAATGACACGTAGTATAATAATAAGTAAAGTATTTAAAGGAAAAAAGTAAGTGTACTTTAAAAGTCGAATTATTTGGAAAGTACCATCCGGTAGAAATTGCCTCGTTTCCGGAGCTGGATGATGTATATCTGTAGTAGGTGGCATTTTTCATCCCATTTGAGCCGATGAATATATTCAGTGTAGATGTGTATGTTTATATCTATTTCTATCCGTATCTCAGGCCATTACTTACTTAAATATTAAGTTATATGTCGTACGATGTAATAGCAACATCCGAGTCCTTATCCTGGGTACATGCGATCAGGTTTTGAATTGCGACGATCCAACTAACGCCTTCTTATTCTCTAATGTATAGTAACTTATAGCTATAACTACAACTAGTAGTGCACTAATATAGGTAGATGAACGCAAACGGGCGATGGTGGCAACGAAAGGCTTCCGTTATAAAACGCTAAACGTCCCGTTCTCGTATCAATTCCCACAACCATTGTTTTCGGTTTATTACGGAATTTACGCTTACGTTTGCCGTTACCGTTTCGACGCCTTTTTATAAATCACTGGCCATTGTTCTTCGCGGTGACAGTTGTACCGGTGATGCGCAAACTAACCCATCCTCATCTTCATCTCAATCTCTGCTCTTAATTTCGATTATTATCCACTTTTAATTATTTAATTACTGTCTTTTCATTGAACTAGTTTTTTATTTTTTACTCTATTTAAAATTATTACAATTTTTCTTTATATTTAATTATAATTAAAAATTCTTATTATTAAAAATTAACATTTAAAAATTTTTTTTTTTTAAATTGCACTTACAATTTTTAAAATTTTTGCGCTGAAAAAAAAAAATTTGAATCAAGAAAAAATTTCTTCAAAAATATTTCTCTTCAATTATTTTTTTCAGTGTGTATATAAAATTTGTTCAAACTTTATTCTTACAATAATTTATTTACAAAACCGTCAACTTCAGTATCAAAATTAATTTCCATATTTTTCAACATATAACCGAGTAATTCATCCCCTTTAATTTGAAGAAAAAGGAACTCTTGGCTCAATACACTACCGTGTCTCTAAAATCAAACATAAATGAATAAAAAAAAAAGTAATTAAAATATATTAATTAAAAATTCAATAAAAAAATCACCAGTCATTGACCTGAGCTTTAATATTTATGAATATGTACACTTAACTCCTATATTTCTAATAATTTTATTTATAAAAAATTTTCTTGCAACCTCTACAAAAAAGTTTTAAGAAAAATAATTTTTTATTTCGGATTTTGGGTTAAATATTCAAGATTTAAAGATAAGAATCTTTGAAACATAAAAAAATAAAACAAGGAGTAGGTCGACGTGTACGCAGGAGGAAATGAAGACAGTATCTCGATTATCCAGATTGCTGGGGTCAACGATTATTAGTCCGTTCCGGTGTGGCGAGCGTGTAAGACTGAGACTGTAAAAATTAGTCGAGTAGAGTAGAGCAAAGGTAAAGCTTTGAAGGATGTGCTTTCTTGGTCTTAGTCTCGACTCGGTTTTTCTAAATTTCAACAAAATTATAAACATACATAATATATAACACATTTACAATGTGTATCGTTTTCATATATATATATTTTTTATGAGATAGTGTGATAGTGTAGGAAGAAGCAACGTCGCCGTCGGAGCGTTAGTAGTGCAGAGGTGAGCGGCCGGGTCGTAACTTCCGCTTACCAACTGAACCGCGTTGGTCATTCGATTTAAAAGTTTAATCAGGGGCCTATGTTATGTGTTATACACTATGAAATTACAGTTCCTGCTGCGGTTACGTACACACTCTGTTCAGGCACTCATCCATCCAGGACTCTGGGTGTGTACCATCTGTTTGCCTATTTTTTTTTTTTTTTTATTTACGTATAAACACATCATCCCAACACATATCCCATCACCCATCACCTTTCGAAATCAAAGATTGACCCTATAAATCAGGATCGGCTTCTAGCCATTAATTATTGTTTCATCAGATTTTTATTTCATGATTTATTACCGGGGTTTTTTGGAGCAACAGTTTTTTCCTGGATTTTGAATTGTGCAGACTGTTTTTGGAGATAATAGAGGTCGTTGGTTAAAATTATGGAAATTAATTAGTTAACATTTTTTTTTTCTATTTCAAATTACAATTATTTTTATAAAAATCAACATTTGAATCAAGAAAAAAATTATCAAAATTTTTTTTAATTAATAGAAGTTAAATTCAAATCTAAAATTTTTAAAGATTAAAAAAAATGGGATATATGTAAAAAATAATGAAATTTCTACTGAGTAAAAAAAGTATAAAAGTTGTCGAAAAAAAATTCAAAAAGTAACTATTTAATTTAAACAAATCAGAGAAATAATTCATAAAATTAAAAAACAAATATCAGAGTTACGCAATTAAAGCTGATAAAGCAATCAATTAACGCACAAGTCTAATAAAATAAATCGACGTGCAAGTACTAGCTGGTAAATAAGTCGAAAGCACAACGACCTACACAATGTCCTACACACTAAAAACCCCGGTTTACAAACAGACAAATTAATTCGTCACACTGAAGTACCAATAACACACACGCACATTAAATACATTATACATTATCCATTATAGTGTATTGTATCATTACACGTCTTACAACCCATTATCACCTACTTCAATTTACGCGGCCATAACGATAAACTACTCGCAATTATTTAATCGATTCCTCGATAGAATTTCTAACCTCACCCCTTTATTGCTCCCCACTCTCATTTTTATTGCAAATGCCAAAAGAATGTATGAAAATTTTTTTTTGCCGATCTTATTACAAACATATTTAAAATTAAAAATTTTTTCAAAACCAAAAGGATCTATATCTCAAAATTTATGCCATTTTGACATAAAGAATTCAAAAATTTTGTAATTTAGAGCCAAAAGTTCTTCTTACAGTTAATTTTTATATCTTTTATTATTATTCTGATCTAGTTTTACCTGTTTTGTAACAAGACATAAATTTTTATGTGCTCTTTTGACTTATAAAAAAATAATCCTGATACGTCTTTTCGGTATCAGTCCTTCAAAAAAATTTTTTTTGAGGTTTTAAAGGATTTTGAATCGAGAAGTAAAAAAAAATTTTTTTTATCTGCCCTTTTGGTACAAAACCCAATTTAAAAATTGTAATACCTCCTTTTAGTATTTGTCAGGTGATACATTTATTATCAGCTATCGCAGCGTATCGAGTTACAGCAAAGTATGACACGATAGCTAAATATGATTAAAACTATTATATTATCCATAAAGCATGCTTAGAACTGATATGAGGATGAAGAGGAGAGATAATAAAAGCAGTGAGTAAAAAATGGCACGCGTAACTCTTTACTAACTCGATAATATATATGAGAAGACACCATGACCATCACCAACAGCTACAGCATCACTAATGTAACAACAGCACAAGAAGTAACAGTAGCAGAGTAGAGTAGAGTTTTATTGAATGAAAATACCGTGACGTTTTTGCGGGCATCAGTATCTTCTGAAGAGACCTTAACAGACTTAAAACCAAACAATGGCTATTATATAGAACACACTACCGTGAGAAGTATATATGTGTGTATGTGTGTGTTTTGTATATATATATATATATATATATACTTTTTTTTTAGTTTGTAGACTAATAAACCTGTTGGAATATTTTCTTTGTTATGTCTAGCGGCTTAACATCAACATTATACTCGACAAATATATAAATGTGTCATTAATAACTACTATTGTAACCTAATAACCCATTACTATTATTATTTCTTACTAGATTTTGACCTACCACATAACAGTTCTTATTTTTGATATTTTTTTTAAATTTTATCAATGAAGAATAAAGTTTTTATTTTTTTTTTTTTTAAAGAAGGGTTCACACTTTTTTCTTTCTCGCCCTCTATTGGACAAACCGAAGTATCTCTGTCATACTTGTACAACAAATGGAATCTTAAAACGCATTTTATGCGTAAATAAATGAAAATTTTCCAAAAAAAGCGGTTTGCTCTTCGATAGATAATTTAATTATATCAACCGTTCTTAAGAAAATTCTTTAGTTCGTTTAAGAATGTGAATTGATAAATTTACGAATTTAAAAATATTTTTGAAGAAATTTAAATTATAAACTTTAAAATTTGATACAACAATAAAAAATTCCCGACTTAAAAATAAATTTTTGGGACTCAAGAAAATAGTTGAAAAAAATAAAATGTAATTTTCTGTTTCGAGAAAAAACAACTTCGGTCTTACTTACAAAATTTTTTGGTTCGAGAAAACTTTTTACTTTGGTACGCTTTAGCCATTTTTGGTTGAAATTTCAATAATTAATTTTTTTCCAAGCAATGAAACATTTTTTTTCTTTAAAAAAATCTTATCAAAAATCAGATAATAAAAACAATCTTCAAAAATGTCAACGTTTAGATTTTTACAAAATTTTTTCAAATTTTGCTGGATTTAAAAAAAATGAGATTATTTTTAAAAAATTTTAACTTACTTAAATGGAAAATTTAACTCGAAGCTAAGTAAAAAATTTTAAAACAATAAAAAAAATGTATAAATAAAATAATTTATTTATTCATGTGCGCTTATTTGTAAAGATAAAAAAAGTTTATTTATTTTTATCCGGCAGATGAAAACAAATATTTGTAAATAAATAAATAAATAAATAGAATAAGTATGAGGTTGTACTGAATATAGTATAAAATGATTGAAACATCTGGTGGTTGTATGATATTATACGATTGATTGTATAATGTATAATGCCTTAAGGACAATCGTGGGAATTCCATTAGATGGCCTTGAATGGTTCATTCATGTCGATCAACTCTTTTTCCTAACGGGGTTGACAGATCAATCGATCGTATTGGCTTACGAAGAAGAAAATAAGACGACTTGACGTCTCTCTTAATGTTTTTTTATTTTTATTCAACATACACTCGTTTATTCAACTCTGTGTTGTTCGAACTTGCAATTAAGCGCATTTAATAACTTTATTTTATTTAAATATATTAGTCAGCTAATTATAAACAAACAATTACTTTATTTGTTTTGTAATATTTATAGAATGCTGGAGAATTATGACCGCAGTGGAGCAACACCGCCGCCACAAATGAATTACGCGAGCTCCCAGGGTCTTTTGGCTCTTCACAATTCTATGTATCCTGGTGCTACTCGGACCTATGATGTCGACTCTAGCCTGGATGGAAATGATGGATCTATGTCTATGGATCCACAAATTATCTCTGTGAGTTTTCTTCGGCTATATTTTCATTTTATATGATCTAATTCCTTTTTTTAATCATTAAATTAAAAATTTTTATTATTTCGGATAACTTTTGCTAATTTTTTTGACATAAATTTGAAATTTTGTTTATAAATTTTAAAATATATGATATAAAATTGATTTTTCTTAATGAGAAATTTTAGACTAAATTTGGCAAACATCTGACAGTTTATTTTTTCAATAAAAAAATTAAATTAATAATTATATTGAGTTGCATATGATTAAATTTTTTTGGTAATTATTTACCAGTGGGATCATCCCCATTTTGGGCCATAATTAGGTGAAAAATTAACATTTTCAAATTTTTTTTATTCTGCTTGTTTTTACGGTGCATTTATGATTAAAAATATCATGAAAGAAAAAAATAAAGATTTCGATAGCGTTTTGCTTTCAAATATTGGAAAAAAATTTTGGCTCTCATGTTTTTGGACAAAATTTCTATTTTATCTCTTTTTGCTGTTTTCGATGCATGTTTTTTGAAGAATATACAAAAAACAAACAATTTAAAAAAAAAATTGAATATCACAATTTTTTTTTAAATTTATAAATTTTTTTAAAAATTGTGATAATTAATTTTTTTTTTAATTCGTAATTTTTTTATGTATTTTTCAAACAAAAAAAAAACATATCAATAAAATCAAATAGAAATTTCGTTAAAAAAAAAATGAAAATTAATATGGTTGACCTTATTTGTAAATATTGTACCATTCTATCATTGATGGATATCATTATAATCAAAATAATTTACAATAGTCAAAAGTTAAAAATTGGTATTTAAAAATTTTATGAATTTTTTGCTATAATTTTTCCAATTTTTTCAAAAAATTCTACTAAATTTGAATAATACCTTGACATTTCATCAATCATGACTACAATTTTAGATGCCAGGGGTATTAAACAGCCCAGTCCACCAAAGACTGGAAGACATGCCGTGGTTAACATCTGGACCACCGTTAGACTATCAGCAAAGCCTGTCAATGCCGAGTGTCGTGAAGATGTGCCATCCGAGTACCTCGACACAGCGTATCCTGAAGGAGCAACGTATCCGGCGACCTATGAATGCTTTTATGGTGTGGGCAAAGGTCGAGCGTAAAAAATTGGCCGACGAGAATCCCGATCTTCATAACGCCGATCTCAGCAAAATGCTCGGTGAGTTAAGATTTATTAATTATCATTATTATTCTTTATAATGAGACGTATTATAGTAATCTTAATTGTAAATTGTATAAAGTAAAGCAGGATAAAAAATGTTTAATCACTTGCGGAAATTCTCTCACCTCTATGGGAATGAGAAAGTCCTAAATACGTCGTTGAGAGTTTATTAAATTAATTGTCCGACGGAACAGAAATCCGGTGATTTAAACTCGCGCTCTGCTCAGAGAATATATTTATTTTATTTTTATAAATTTATATATGGGTAAAGGAAGAGAGACCTTAGACTTTGTCTATAATAAAAGTACATACGCCAGCGTTAAGTGCAGTATTTATTTTTATTTATATAAATAGGATAGTAGTTTTAACGCTAACCGCGGTTTGAGTGCTTCTTAAGGCTCGCGACGCTTTCCATCGGTATTGGCTATAATAGGAGTGAATGACGGATTTTAAAGAGGTGTTGGAATGTTAATAATTAAATAAATAATACTTCCGGGTTTGTAAATCAAGAACATTTTTATTTCATACAATAATTGTTAATTTTTTGATTATAAAAAAAAAATTATTTAAAAATAATTCAGGGATTTTTTTTTTAATAAAAAAATTTTTTTTTAATTTTTAAACTCTAAATATTTATTTATTTAGTAATTAATAATTACAAAAGAATTAAATTGACGTCAACCTAATAATTATAATAATGAATTACAAAAGATTGTCTTTTTTTTATCGTTTACTAAAAAAATAAAAAATATAGAATTAAAATCAATTGAGAAAACAAAACTAAAGATAGCAAACACTTGACTAAAGAAAAAAAAATATTGACAAAATATTATAATCATAAATATTAATATTAAAATGAAAAATAAAAATAAAAATGAATAATAAACAAAATAAATCCTTGAAAATAAACATATAATACAGTGAACCGAGTTAAACTCGTTATAAATCCGTCAACGATCGCCTTGACTGGTTCGTTATCGTCGTGGAGGGTACACCTTGGATTATCGGCAATTGGCATCCGCAACATTGCTGGTGTATTGGTCATTTCCAGCCGGTCGACGGCCAGCAAATTGTAATTACCGTCACAGTTAACTTTTCTCTAAGCTAAAGACCAATAACAATTGCATTAACAATAATTTTATAATCATTTAAATTGTAAAATCACTTTTAAACTATTAGACATCACATAATTGCAAATGATAATCAAACTTATTTAAAAATCATTCAAAATAAGAATTATTGAACCAAGAAAATCATTTACGAGAATTTTATCGATTTATTCTAAATAGAAAAATTTTTTAACTGATACATTTTTTTTTATTTAGGAAAATTTTGGGTTTAAAAATTTTTTTTAAATCAAGTTAATTTTTTTTCTTCAATTTTAAAATTAACATTTAATAAAGAAATTAAATAAAATTTTTAACCATTTTATAAATTTCAATACAGAAATTTAATTTTCTAGAAAAAAAAACTCAAAGTAAAAAAAAAGTATTACACATTTAATTGCAATTTCTTATTCCAAATTCATATTCTCAGCGTAAGCGGTAATCACTGAGTGGTTTATCTCGATACTGGCGAGTAGAGCGACGAACGATAAAATGTAGGATCGATAAAAAAATGATTACACATATATATTAGGCGATCGGTTTGATGTTATTGGCATGACGCGGCCACGTCGATTGCTATGCAAGTCGAGTGCTCAGTACACTCATTGCTTTTCTTAGTTTTTTGCTCTCTCATTTTCGCATTGTCTCTATCCCCCCCTCTCTCTCTATCTTCCGTTTTTTCCTTACTTACATTGACGCCGTCTTACTTTTATCAATTTTTTTTCTGGCAAACGCTGTATGTACTATTATATGGCAGACACGCTGCATACTACATATTCATGCACGTGCCATACGTCGATACTCTGCACATAATATTCATATAAATGTATTTATATTAATGTATAAATTACAAATGTATGATAGTCTCAAACGCTGACCTGCGTCGCTTATATTAATTTCTGCAGTTTCTTCTTTCATTTTATTTGAAGTCATCAATTTTTTTTATTAATTATAATTATTTATATGAGTATTAGTATTCAGAGCTAAAAATTCTAAAGAAAATTATTACATAGTTTCGGCAGAAAGAATTTTTTAAGAAACTTCAGCGAAGACTTACTCGTATGATACGTTAAAGTCTCGGCATTGGATCTTATATCCGGCGACACGCGTGTTCCTGCATTTTTATTAATCATCTATAGGTATATGGCGACCGTTACATACATTTTCTTTTTATTTTTATTTATTTTAATATTAATTTTTTTTATTTCAATCATAACAAACTTACTATTCAACTTTACTCGGAAAAAATTTCAATTCTTTTATAAATTCTAAAAAAATTCAAAAAAAAAAAATAGTTAATATTTTACACAGTAAAATATAAATTTTTTAGTTTCGAGAATAAAATTTTCTTGGTTCAAAAAAATTTTTTTCTGAATAAAAATCTAACTCTTAAAAATTTTTTCTAAACCTTAAATTAAATTTTTTATAAAAATTATTGATGATATTTACTAACAAAATGTAATTTTTATAAAAACGTTTCCTGGGACGATAATTAATAAATTATTCAATGTAATAAAATTACAAGCCGGGTCAGCTCTAATAAAATTAATAACAAGTCCTCTCCTAGATAATAGTGATTATAATTAAAATTTTTCCAAACTAAAATAAAATGTCTAGACAAGTTAGTTAGCGATAGCTGCTAGTCAATAGCGTATCAGTGGATCGGTCCCATAAAGTTAAGTCTCGTCTATTATTTGTCTGTCTAATGAAAAATCAATAAGATGCCAGAGATTGGCAAGATCGGGACGTAATTTTCTCCGGTTGATCGGCTTGGAGCAATTTTGCGCGAGGCGCGACGGCCTAAGACCAGACTCATATTATATCAGCAGCATCCACTCTTCTTATCTCTTTCTCTCTTCTTTTGAATTATCCAAGACGACCCGATCTTATGCACTGCAAGGTCATACCGGAAACTCCTTGGGCCTCAATTAAATTTATTTTTAATCATCAAAAAAATTATCTGATCAAAAATATTCAAATTATAAAAGCGATATGACTTTTGATAGTTGAACCAAAAATAGAATCCGAGATTGTTCTGTCGAAGGATAAATTAAAATGATACGTGATAGTTTGTTACTTATACGACACGCGTACGAGTAGAGCAAACCAGTGTGTACTATATATATCTACATATATATATTGTATATAGGAGCGCGTGTAGAGACCACCTACGACAAATGTGCCAGCAAATAATATTATACCAAGTTGAGTATGAGTCGACTCGTATACTATATACCGAACAAGTATTCCGCGTACAGCACACGTAACACGTCACGATTTAAAAATTATAATAACAATAATCAAGGAGAAAAAATTTTATAAAAGGGGCTTATAGTGAACTACCTGATATCGTGTTTTAGTACCTCTGATTAGCTTGTACGTGGTTATATACAATCATAAGTTGTTGTTTGTATTTATTTATTATTTTAATGAACTTTGAACTTGTCAATTTTATTGCCATTTTTTTGAAAGATAAGTTTATTACTCCTAGAATTGTCAGGCAGCGCCGCCTACATTTGACAAGTTAAATTATATTTAGGTGTAGCCAATTTAATTTTATAAATAGCTTGGAGTAAAAAATTGATATTTTATGATTAAATCAATGAAAAATGTGTATTATAATTTTGCCAATAAGGAGATTGGGATAAAAATTATTTACTGATTTTAGGAACTATAAATTAAATATGGTTAAGAAATTAAATCTTGATGTGAAGAAGACAAAAAATGGCGGATTGACAAAAATTAATATGGCGGATTTATTTTAAAAAAATAAATTCAGTAATGAACTTTAAAAAAAACGAAATATATTGACGTCTGAGGTGTAACAAAAAAAAAAAAATTTCAATACTGTACAACTAAAATATGTTTGCAGTTAAACAACTCAAGACAACGGAAAAAGCACCTACGCAAATTGCTTGAAACAAGCTGGAATTTTCAATAGACTCGCTGTAATATTCGCGCGTCAAATCACCCGTGAAATTCAAAGACCGAGCGCCAGGCGTCTTCTGCCCGTTAAAGGGACAGACTACGTACATTTACGAGGCATTCTCAACACACATATGAATAGGAGTACCAGCTCGAGGGCTAAAAGCCCCCTTAGTCTCGTGCCCACCTATTCGTAAAACCCGACTATTTCCCTAAATACAATAATCCAGCAAAACCCGACACTCATATCTCCTCCCAGGTATTTCACACGCAAGCTATTTTCCATTTTTAAGAAAATTTCCCGCTAAACACCGGCGTTTTCACATTACTAATTTTTATCTCTGCTCGAGTGGAGCGTTATTCGATCCCATCCCGAGCAGAGCGACGGCAAACGTCATGTTTAGCTTCAGTGCTTAATATTAACTTGGCATTGTATTTTGTAGTGTAGAATATACATTATATTTGTTGCTCTATTACCTCGACTCGATACATGTATTATTATTACATATTAAGAATCCTGAATTCGGTCATTTCGTCCTGAGACCTCTACTCGCTTACATTATTGTCAGAAGATCGCGAGTTTATCCCGACTAGTCGGTTCGTCGCGTTCTAGGTGGGTCTAAACGTGTCGGTACGGAATATAAGTTAAGGGTGCGGCCGACTCAGTCTTTAACCGACTCCACCTCATTACCTGGCATTCTATGCAGGCACCAAGCTTATTATTGCCTTGCTTTTGCTTTACTTGTGTCCCGAGCTCTCTTATATCATTTTTATTTCTACACTCTTGCTCTGTAAAATGCTCTTCTACATATATTCAAAATCATCAACATCATCATCATCATCATCAACATCATCTGTTTTTTCTTTTATTTTTATTGCTTACAATTTTTTCTCTCAACTCCCATTCCGTGGGTTTTATTATTATTATTTTGTTTTAAATAATAATTGACAATTTAAATTAAATTAAATTCAAATTAATAAAAAAACTAGCAACCTTACAGTCACTATGTGACTGCTGTGACTTGAAAACTATAAATAAATAAAATTTTGCTTTATTAAATAATGACTTTTGTTAAATATCACTCTACTTTTTTAATTATTGACGTTTTCAAAGATATAAGCTCATCCTGATGTTACACTCATCAAGAGCTTTCATTTGAGTACCCACATGCATTTTGATATACTTTTCATATATACATATATATATAATATATATATAAATATATGAAAAAATGATGTGGGTACTTAAATGAAAGGTCTTAATGAGTGTAGCATCGGGATGAGCTTATATCTTAAAAAATGTCAATTGTTCACTAGATACAAGGTCATTTCTTAATTATGCATCTTGAAATAGAGCAGTTTCGAATGCAGCCTCAATACTTGTCATAATAAAGTGACTATTGGTGAGAAAATTCTCTTAATAATATTAGATAAACAAAAAAATTATTTTTTGATTTGAATGATAATAATACTAATAAATTTTTGGAACTTAAATTATTTTGGACGAAATATTGAACATATGAAAAAAATGATAAAAGACCTATTTCACAAAAAATTTACTTTTCTATAAAATAGTTTCCTTTTAATTTTTTTATATTTTTAATCTTTCAGACAATATATTGATTTAAACAAAACATTAAAAAAGTTCATTATTATTATTATTATTATTATTATTATTATTATTATTATTATAAAAAAATATATATATGTAGAAACGGGCACCTTGCACAAGATTCGACGGAACGACGACGACTTTCGACTCCACCTCTTACTTTTCCTCTATATATGTTTAAATATATACATATATATATTGGATCCTCATTTTATATGTATGCGCAATTATTGTGCCCGATCTTGTCTTGTGCCGGTTCGTTACTGCCCCAAGATCGACCTAGCCGTCTTCTCTTATTTTCACTCGACTCTCGACTCCGCTCGTATGAAGTACCCAAGGTATGGTACATCCACATCCACATCCACATCCGTACCTTCTTATTCCTCGGTTAAAAGAATACTCGCCCCCTCAGTACAGACCTATCCGCGGGCCATTTATTGGCTCACTCTCTTTTCTATAAAATACATACATGCACAATCTTCCGAGTATATTAACCCATAGATGATGCGATAACCGATCTTTGTTTTGTTAGTCTTCTTTTCTTGTTTTTTTAATTATTCACTTGTCAATTAATTTTTTATTTATTTTTTTTTCTTTAATTGGACATAGTTTATTATAATAAGCACTCGGGAAATTATTTATTTCATTTTTTTTAAAGCTATATTTAAATTTTAGATTTTTTACAGTTCTTTATATTTATAAAAAAATTTTTAAAGTTATTTAAAAATTTTTTTTATTGTGCAATATTTATAAAAATTAAAAAAAAAAAAAAAAATATTTTTTCTAAATTATTAATCAAGAATACAAAAGTAAATTTTTTTTTTTCTGAGAGAGAATTATTAAGAGCTTAAAGTGGTATTCGGTGAATATTTGAATAAAATGACGAGGAAGATATCAATAATAATAGAGGTATCTTTGGGCTTATGGGGCACGGGGCACGGGTTTAGCGATATAACGGAATGAAGGAGTTGCAGAGGACTGGGAAAGAGTATAAGTGAAGTAGTATAGAGCCAGCCGGTATGGTACCGAGCAGAGGAGCGAGTCGAGATAAGAAGGCATAAAAGAAGTCGAGAGATAAAACGAAATAAAAGGCAAGGAGGCTCGACGAAGAGGGTCCAATGCAACCCGCCCAACTTGAGTCGCCCACTGTCACCATTAATAATACGTCTCCCGTGCCGTGATGTATCTCATCTCTCGTGGCTCGTGCTAGCACCATTTCCTTTCCTCTATCTCTCACTCCTATATCTCATCATTTATTACTTTTTCTTCTCATCTCTGCTCAGACTCCTCACTCTTTACGCCTCGCTCTGCTCATCCTTTTTTAATTCTTCTATTGCTATGCGTACTTGACGCTCCCGTATCGACAAACACCAGAACTAATGCCACTTTTTACTCTTCTGTACTGGAGGTGCGTACTCTTCATTTCACGTCTTATTAGATTACTCTATTTTTTATTTCTAGTGTCATTTAAGATATTATAATATCAGTAATAATAGCTTAAATTTTTTTAAATAATTATTGATCCAAGTATTTGTTAATATTTTTTAATTTATTTTTATTATTTAACGGAGAGAAATAAATTATTTTAATTTTGTTATACTGGCCAGCGATATCGAGTAAAAATAAATATTTATTTATTTATTGATTTTTTATTAATTGTCGATTTATGTTAGATTTAATTGTTAATTTTTTTTAACCAATCTTTTCATATTTCTGAGAATTTTTGTACCCTCCAAGTTTTCAATTCAAAATTGACAGTTTTTTCAAAGCCGCCATGTTTTATTGAATCTCTTGTGAAACTGGCCAGTTACATGACAGAAATTCGATATTATACTGGCCAGTTTCCGGTTAAAGTCTCCTTGAACTGACTAGTAACTGGCCAAAAACTCGATTTCATTTCTACTTAGGAAAAGATATAATCTGATGTTTTTTGTGTACCCGTAAAAAAAATTTTAATGACCATATCAGGAAATTTAAGGTACCCAGATATATGCCCTCAAATAAAAATTAGTCATATATAATTATTTGACTAAATGTAGTCTTGAAAATTTCCGACAGATGGCGCATGGTCGCTCAATATTCTCCTAACAAGAAAGTTAAGTTTTAAAATAAATAATAATTTTTTTTTCTTTTCTAAGAAATTTATCTGACATTGATTTTTAGTTCAATAAATTACTGAATAAATTTTTGTTTTATAGGACATATTAATTGACATACTTATTTAAAAAATTATTCTATTTTTATCTACATAGCTTGATATTGCCGTATTGAAAATTTTTTCACGATGATTATTATCATTATTTCGTTTATTAGTATGTATGGAAAACAAAAGTAAAATGTTAAAAAAAAAGTTATGAAGATGTAAAAATGTAAAAATGCATTTGGCTTTTACACAACTATCAAGTATTGAGTCAGCTTTACTTATGTGTACACATACGTTCCCTGGATATCGGTATATACAAACATAAACATAAACAGTTGCCAGAGCCGATTCGACCTGTAAATCACGCGAGTATCTCTTAGTATCGGGTAAAGGCACGCGGGATTCCTTGTCCGCGCAAAAGGCCGCGCGCGTCGATCCTGGAATTCAGAAAACTCAGCTCGGAGATTCTGAAAATGTCAACTGTAGATGTTTCTCCAGTTGCAGAACTATCTTTTTATCTTTCACTGCTCCTCGTCTCTTTTTATTATTTTTGCATTTATTTATTTCGTCAGAGATTGAATTCCTCGGAAATGTATCGTAATCCACGGCTCAAAATCAATATCAACATATCTGCCTCTTTGATATTTTTTCGAGTTAAGTTCAATTCACTTTACCTACATATTACATTTAAATTCTACTTAATTCCCGCAAATGGTATATGTAATGCTCAATTAAATTCATGTCTACGCTCTGTCTCTCACTCAAATGTCACTATTTATTTATGTGTAAAATCAATTGGTTTGCCATCGGAAAAATAGATGCAAACACGGGATAACCATTTTTACTTTTTTACTTTCCGTAACATTTAACCTCTGTTTAAACTTAACAGCTCAGAAAAAGAAAATTATTATTTACAAACGTGATAACTATTTAACATTTATTTTACTTTACTTGTCGTGAAATTAATTGAATAAATTTTTTTTATCTTACAAATAAATTTTATCCACGTCCTATTAATTCAAAGTATCCAAAATAAAAGTTGTGAAATTTTTTTCAACCCCCTAATTACCAATTTTCACTCAATAAAATTTTGACTCGACAAATTTCATCGAAAATTAAAAATTTTAATGGAATTAATTTGAGCTTAAGGACCGAGTATTAAATAATACAGTAATAAATATAAATAAAAGGTGCGCACAGGAGAAGTATGAGCAATAAGAGTTTATATTAAAGGGAACTCTCGGACTGATTCATCGTCACACCCGCGCATTTTCGTCCCACCATCGGCAGTGTCCTCGTTAGGTATTCTAATACACGCTGCATTTGTGGGTAATTTTTATAAAAACTTCTACAAAGACACTATACTGGACAAGAAATAGAGAATAAGAGATAAAGAAGTGGAGAAGAGAGTAACCCGCGGTTTATTCAAAAGTTTACTGCCTGCTTTAAACTCCCAGCGTACCGGGGTCTTTATTTTCGCTCTCTGTTTGCACACCAATTTTCGTCGTTTTTGGAGCGTAAAAAATACCTCGCAGGTCACGATAATTGAAAAAATTGCGTGTCATGACCTGGACAATTTTATGCTTCTTTTATTTTGCTTGAATATATTTACATATATAAATAAATAAATAATTTTATTTTAAGGCACGGATAATTTTTTTTGTGGGGGTAATTCGGAGAAGTTGATTTTGGGTTGCGTTAAATTTTTTAATAATTTATTAAATAAAAAAAAATAAATAAAATATTTAATAATTTTTCAAAAACATTTTTTTTTTATTTTTTTTTTTTAAATAAAATGTGGTAAAAAAAATTAAAAGCGAAAATAAAAATTGAAAACTCCAAAAAATTGAGTAACTTAACCCGGTGAAAAATAAATTTAATTTGAGTTTAATATTAATAAAAAGGTCTCCAAGATCTGAGAGTCGGAGCACAAAGTGAAATATAAAATAATGGTCCGTGGCTGGTACGGGTAAGGGGTCCAGGCTGGCTAAAGGCACGGGCGCACCCATATCTACGCCCCCATAAGCCCAACATGTGCAGCCTATACGTCCCGGTGCATACGACTGCAATAATGTACATATAAAACATATAAAAACATGTATACTTATTCTTATTATATTATACAAAGTGTACGCTGCTCTTGATTGTAAGATTTACTTATAATTTTTTCAATTACCCTCATATACCTCCCCTAACATCCACAGTCCACATATATTATTTATCTACTAATATATAATATGAAATAACTTTTATATCATTTTGTTCCACGCACTCAGTACTTTACTGGTAAGAATAACTCGTAAACTACAATATTTTTTTAAGTTTTCGTAGTTTTATTTTTTTGCTTGTAGAAAATTTTTTATTTTGGTGAAAAAATTAGGTTGATTAAAAAAAAATTCAACAAAATCGAACCAAGAAGAATTGTTCAGCTGTCAAGATTTTTTTTTTTTTTTTTTTAAATTAATCAAGTTAATTTTTTTATCAGTATATTTTTTATTATTTTTTAAAATTATTGTGCGTTTTTCATTTAGTAAATTTTTGTGCAATTAAAAACTTTAGAATTTTTTTTTATCAAACAAATTATTGTATCAAAATTAATTTAATTTTAACATAAATTTTTTTTAATCTTTAAATGTCAATAAAAATTCTTTTAATTATTGATTTACTAAACTTAAAAAATAGTCAGAAATTTATAAATATTTTTGACCAAATGAAAATTACAGGTAAAAAATGGCGAGGTCTGACTCCCCAAGACCGGCGGCCATACGTCGAAGAAGCCGAGCGACTGAGGGTGATCCACATGCAAGAGCACCCGAACTACAAATACCGACCTAGACGCAGAAAACAGCCTAAAAGACTGTCAGGAGGACCTTCCTCACCTCCGACAATTGCGAATTCCGCAGGATCTAGGTCGACGCCGAGTGGAAATTCAGCATCTGCATCAGCGGCTCGTCATTCGACGTGAGTAAACCGATTAATAAGTGGCATTATCATTGCAATTATTAGCATCCAATGGCCTTACCTCAACTCTTCGTAAGAAAATGAAACAATGACAAACTGGTATGTGGATGTCCAACTGACACACGCATCGGAATATTTATTTATGAATATTTATTTACTTATTCAAAGCATCGATTTTTATGTATTTACTTTTAATATTAATCACAAGTAGTTGAATTTTTAAACCCCATTTGATTATAATTTATTTAATTTAACCATCATTCATTATTTATCATTTATTATAATAATTATTTATTAATATAGGATGTGTGTTGTATTGTTTAGGAAGATGGATAATTATCAAGGAATGTCGCAGCTACCGTGGGGTGGCCACTCGCCGATTTCTTCGATGTATCACCAGCAACAGAGCATGCAGGATTATAAGTCTGAAAATAATTCTCTATATGGCAGTCCTTATACGCCGATCGTCCATACACCTGACATATCACCTGTTGCGAGTCCTGAATCTGAAGGTATTTATTTTTTTTTTTTTTTAATTTATTATAAATAAACAAATGAGGTCGATGCCTCAGTTCTAAAATATTTCATTTGAAGGTCAATGATCTTTTTTGAATAATAATTTAATTGACGCATTATATTGTTTATTAAATAAACTCAGAAGATAAGTTCGTGTTTGGTTATCGGTATAAATATTTATCCAGTTGAATATCGAGGGTAATTTTTCAAAATTAATTGATATTTAAAATATGAAATTTAATATTTTTTTTAGTATATGCTGCGGGAAATATTAAGTGTCTAGGCGTGTAAAAGTTTAAATTAAAATTTTTATTTTTTATCAGAGTTGTTTGAAATAATACAACTGTTCAAATGTTTACAATTAGTTTTTTTTTTATTTAAAATAAATGTGTGAGGTTAATGTCTCAGTTGTTTAATTTGTGAGTCAAAGACCTGTTTTTAAATAAATAAATATACATATTTATTAAATAATTTTTTAAGCTTCTTATTTTTACTCAACATTTGGACAGTTTTTTTTTTTTTTTATATTTAAATTTTTGGGAGTAGTATAAAATAGTAAGATTTTTTAAAAGTAGAATTTGAATATGAACTTCAAAAATTAAATAGAAAGTTTTTTTTTTTTATTTTGCTTTCTTTATGGCACATTTATGATGAAAAAATATCGTAGAGGAAAAAAATAAAAAATTTTTGCCTTTAAAAAAAGATTAAAATGATTGACCCCACTTTTAAATATTTCCTATAATTTAATAATAAAAAAAAAAATTAAGTATGAAATTAAAAAAATTTAACCAAGAGATGAGACAATATATATAATGTTTTAAAATTAACGTACAATTTCTTAAACTATTAAAAATTTCAAATAAATTTTATTAAAGAAAATAACTCTAAAATTTTTGGAATAAAAAATTCAAAAAGCAAAATGAAATTCAGCGCTAGAATTATAAAAAAAATAATATACAGTTAAAGTAATATTACACTATGAATATAAATTTATATTTGTATTTTTACATTAAAACAAACGTGTAAATTTAAAGGAGAAGGAACACACCTTCAATCCTCTCAGAACACCGAGGCTGAGAGAGAATTAATGGACAGCACAGCTAAACAGCATAACGATTTACTAGAACAAAGTAAACGTTACTCGTATATGAATACTGACAATCAATTGCACGCTGGACACGCCGGCGGCACAAGCATATCTTCCTGTCAGAATACCGGTGGTTATACGGATACTTTGACCTATAAGAAATCGGTGAGTCATTCAATTAATTATTCCAACACACCTCACACCACACGCCGAAACATCCAATATTGATATTCAATCATTCATTCACTCCGATCGAACTTTCATGTTTATTATTCTTGTTAATCTGTTCGATGTACTCAAACTAGAAACACCCTTTTATTTATTTCTTAAATTATGAATTGTAAATTATCAATGAAAATATTTATTTTCTTTATTTCGTGCTTCTAGATCGGGTACTTGAATTTCGAGAGGCAAACAACGAGTATCGCCGCGGTGGGGATCGCTAATGGCATGATGGTCTCCTGTAATAAATTACGGTCTGGTTTCGACAACGTCGGATCAGTCACGGGGACCTTCTACCCTCCCGTGGCTTCGCCTCATGATCAGACGATTCACTTCAACAATCCTCAGCCTTCTAAATCTACTAATTACTCGATGCAGTCCAATGTCGAGAGTAATTACAACCAGGTTCAATGCTCCAATCGTCAGCAGAATGTTAATATGAGGAACTCCAATGAACAATGTCCGAGTGAGTCTTATTTTTATTTTTACTTACACTTTTTCATACAACACTAACTACTTACTCTTTGTAATTATGGTCACTAAATTTTTTATCGAATTATTAGTACCAATAGTTTTATGATTTTTATAAAATTTTAAATTTCTTCTTTTCATTTTTCTTCATTAATAATTTAACAATTATTTTACATCTCTTATGTTGCTTAATGGTTAAAAAATACCAATTTATTGATCTTGATCAAAATTTTTATTTTTTTAAATTAATCATTTTTATATTTGAAGGATATAAAAAACCATTAATTTTTTTATTTCAACCCACTCTATCTTAGTGAAAGTTGAATTTGTTTCGATAGTCAATATTATTTATATATATACTCATTTTACTTTACACTTCACTTTCAAAAATTGAGATCCGACAGTATTGATTTTTTTCGGAACAAAAAAAACTCAAAAATTAAGATATTTTCCAATTTTGGTACTATAAAAAAATGATAAATTTTTTTTTTAAATTAAAGATGACAATTTTAAGTATTTTATAAATTTTTAATTTTTATAGCCAAAACTTTCAATTTTACAGTAAAAAATTACAACATAAAAATAATTCTTCGTATCACCTTTTTAGTTTGAAAAAAATTATTATTAAATCCAAAAAAAAATTATTTTCCATTATTTTAGTAAATTTTTACATTCCTAAAATCATAGGAAAAAAAAAAAATGTACATTCACTCTTTTGGCATTAGTAACACATGACTTTATGACATTAAAGTCAGCAGTCACTTGATCATTTTTTAAATTTACGAGTTATCTCTTATTCGTTTTTACTAATGGTTATTTTTGTTTAACTAGCCAGTTTATTAACAATTTATAAAAAACTACATGGTCAAAATTCTCAAAATTTCTTTGGGTTATTTTAAATATACATTCTAACAGGTATTAGTTTTTTGAAACAATCGTAAAATCCTTTCAATGCAATAACCATTAATATTTATAATTTTCTCACTCTTCACCCATACTGTCTCTGCTAAAATGTCAGTTTTACAATTATCCCATTGATTTAAAATTTCAACATATTTATAATTTCAAAAACTTCTTAAAATTTTGCATTTATGACCGAACTACCTTAACAAACAAGTTGGTTGAAAAATGTTGTTCTAAAAAAAATTGCATTTTTAATTTTTTTATATTTCTACATGTCAATTTTCTTTTCTAATTTTTTTTTGCCATAATTTATTTGGTACAAAAATTATTAAATATCTGCTGAACAAATTTTCATGACTAATTTTTAAACAAATCCTATAATTTATTCACTTTAACATTACTGGAAATTGGTTTTCTTCAAAAGATTCATACGGATTCTAAATTAACAAAAATCACATCCAAAAAAGCACCCTAAAATCTTCAGCTCGAAAAACTAAATCTTAAAAACTTATAGCAGTATCCCACCGCTACCAAATGCCCCACCACCAAGACTACCCCGACACAGGACAAAACCAGCACATGCTAGGTCACCTCGAGCCGATGGCGGAGGAGGATCAGCAAGAGCTGCAGTTCGACAAGTACTACAAGTACCCTTCGCACCCCTCGATCGCCCACTCCAGCATGATGTCTCAGAACCTCCTGGACAGCAACCACAATTACGCGAGCGACCTGCGCTACTACTCGCTGCACCCCAGCCAACTGGACGTCCTCAACAACCAGTGCATCGAGGAGCGCAAGGACAACCACTGCATCGCCGTCAACATTGGACACACGATAGAGCAGTACCACCAGAACGTCGACATGATAAAGTACCAGGAGGCCCAACATCAGCAGCACCAACAACAGCAGCAGCAGCATCAACAACAACAACAGCAACAACAGCAACAACAACAGCAGCAACAGAATCAACAAAATCAGCAAAACCAGCAACAGGCTCAGCAAAATCACCACAATCAAAATTTGGAGCAAGCGACCAAGACTGACGATGATTTCAGCGTGATCCTTGCAGATGTCCGTAAGACTTGCTACAGTAGTTAGTAGAAACCGTAAATTTGTTTAATTAGAGGCCGGAAGTTACGCGAGGGATTTTACTTTTATTTTTATTTTATCTAATGAAATGAAATATAAAATGTTAAGAAATTGTTAAGAATTCTAGAAGAGTTTCTACTGGTACTGCACTAAACTCTGCAGTAATATAAAGAGTAATGTTATGTATGTACTCGAGGTTGTATTACTGTTGTTACGCAGTTGAGTTTATCTCTAGATCTCTCACCCAACGAATTTCGTGGTATCTTCTGAGGAAATAATAGTTTCCTGCTGTAAAAGTGCTGCCTTAATTCTCATGCTGTACAAGATAAGATGTATTTTTATTATTATTATTATTATTATTATTATTGTTTTTTTTTTACTCACTTACCAACTTTTTACTCTTTTTACTTATTTAGTAAATAATTCTACTCTTATTGCATAGGCGTTAATTTTTAATCGAAATTAACAGATAAAGTTAAATCTTTTGATCTCGACGTGGGAAAGATTTATAATATTTTTTAACAATGGGTAATACGGATAAATATTTCTTTCTTTAATAGGATTGCTGTTGAGCAATCGAGGAAATTGTGTAAAGTTTTTTTTAAGTACTAAATTATTTCGGTATTTCGTTTTTGAGTACTTAAAACGGTCGATGTAAATTTATAATAGATATATTTTTAATACTGCACTTGCGGTACTTATTATTTTTAATTATTATAATTATTATTACTATTTTTACATTTAATGATATTGAATTATTTTAAATTATGTGCAATGGAACAATTGTATGGTCTTATTATGATTATTATTAAGTTTTTAATTAGAATATTGTGACACTATTTTTTTT
>JZSA01001442.1:0-14665 GCA_000956155.1 Cotesia vestalis
AGATTTTTTGGAGAAAATTAAACTTTATGAAATTAGCGGTCAGCTGTAAATTTAAAAAATTTTTTTAACAAATTAATTACAATAAAAAATGCTTCTAAAAATTTTCACTTGTAATTTTTTATTAATTTTCACATGTGAAACTTTTTAATTAATTTTATTTTTTTTTTTTATTAACAATTTAATTGCTATAAGATTTCAAAAAAATTTTAATATCTGTCAACTTCAGTGTTAAAAAATTTTAGTGAAATTTGAAAAGTAAAATACAATTTTTAAAAACATGAAAAATATATTTAGAAAAAAAAAAGTACCTAATTGCAAAATTTTTTTACAATTAAAAAAATGTTTTAATAGTTTTTTTCCACAAATTTTTAATTACATCTCTCATTTTCTTACCAGAAAATTTAAAAAATCCTAAAAAATGTCAATTCCTGTTTTATAAGATTAAATCGTTGAGTTTTTGAATAAAATCTCGATTTTTGAATAATTAATTCTTTAATTTGAAATAAAATTTATTGAGAAATTATCAAAAATTTTTTTATATAAAAAAAAATAAATTTCGGGTAACAAATAAATATTTGTCACTGTTGATAAAAAATGAATCCTTGATTACAATTTTGCGTGTGACTTCAGTAGCCCATCAGTATATAATATTCCAGAATTAAATCACACGTGTGCAGGACGTCACATTTATATGACGTTATTACAGCGGATCACAAATCATTCGACAATATATAAGCGACTCTTAAGTCCTCGGCTCGTCCAGGCTATTTATAATTTTGGAAATTGAGAATTCAGAGTTAATACATGCGAGCAATCGGAAATTATTTATGTCCAAAAATATCGATACTGACTTCCAAGGTCCTGAAGTCGAAGTTAATATTTTATGATCCCTTAAAATGGCCCTTTTCAATAAGAAAAATATTTTAAGATTTTTTTTTTTAAATAATTGATAAGTAAAAAAATGATAAATAAATTAATAAAAAATTTTTTACCGGTTTTACTGGACGCTCTCGATTCCGGAGTGCTCCGTGGAGTTTCATTTCTAAGAAAAAAAATTAATTAGAACGAAAAAATTCATGAATGAATGAATATTTCATTAACAAGTACAAATAATGACAAATAAAACCAATACCGTAATTGGGCTCGTAAAATTTTAATGACCGGTGGCGTTGGCGGTCTCTCTATCGGCGTTAGATCATAAGTTACGAGATGAGTGTAAACGGGAATCTGGGATATAATAATAAAATGCATATTAACATTATTATTACCACGCGGAGATTAATTTTATTGATGTATCAATTAAATGGAAAATCAATGATCGATTTAATAATATTAGCAATTTACAAATTAGTTGTGCCTGTGACTTATGATTACGATTGACCTGATTGAACTTACATAGGGCAAAGAAGTATCCATGACTGGACGGTCGATGTATTTGATGTGATTATTATCGGAGCTCCCGGGTTTATCTAACTTTAAATTATTTTCGCCATCACTCTTGTTCGATAAATTTTTTTTTGAATTATTTATTTCCGTGCCTAAAAATATGTCTTCCAATGGGGTATTATTAGAATCGATACTGTTATTTTTACTATTCATACTTTATTTTTGTTACTTAATTAATTATTTATGCTCATGAAGTAGAGACTATACTGTCTCTTTGTACCCTTTGTTATGCTTTATTAGTTTAGAGTTACTTGTATGCCCTTATAAAGGTTATATGTTCAAAGTAACATGTAAACAATGAACCTAGCAACCAAAATTTTTGTTGATTTTTATTTGAAATAATAATAAAATTATGTTGTTTTTTGTTTAAATTAATATTTTGACCACTGATAAAAATATTAACTCGACTCAAGAGAATAAATTCTTGAGTTGAAAAATTATTCTTGGTCTAAGAAATTTTTTTTTTTGTTTCAAGAATTTATTCTCTTGACTCAAGAATATCATTTTCTTCAAAATTTTATTTTTGGTTCAAGATTTTGGCTCTTGAGTCAAGTTAATTTTTTTATCAGTGACTGAAAGATCGAAGATACAAAAAAATTAATGAAAATCTTTTTTGTACACTAAAAAAAAAATTAACTTGATTTGAAAGAAAAATTCTTGAATCGTCAAATTTCCTTAAATCAAGAAAAATTTATCAGTTAAAGAATTTTTATGCTAAAATGAAGAAGATTAAGTTCTTCAAAATTATATATTTGATTCAAGAAATTTTTTTTTCTGGGTAGAAAATTTTATTTGCTCCAAAAAAAAAGAGTCTCATCATTTTTTCATATTTTACCAAAAATAATTTTTCATTTAAAAATATTTTATTATTCTTATGATTATTTAATTATTTAATCAGAAAAATAAATTTTTTTTTTATTTTTATCAATGAATATTTAATTTAAACTTTTGAAATTTAAAATAAAATAAAATATTGTCATTTTTATTTTTATTTAAATTAATATTTTGTCTTAAAGACCAAAGATACGAAAAATAGAGTCATTTTTAATGTAAAATTGAATTTCCGACAAAAAAGGTCTCTTATCATTTTTCCATAGCTTCAATATTTCGCCTAAAATGATTCATTTTTAAAAAATTTATAATTATTAAATTAAAAAAAAAAATTTATCTTCTCAAAGTGTGTATTTAACTTCATTTAAATTATGGAATAAAATTAATAACAAAACAATAAAATAAATAATAATAACAACAACCCTCAGAATCACATTAAATTAAATAAATTTTATATTATCAGTAGATAATAAACCACAGTAATAAAGAGAAGCTTACATAAGAGACCACTTTACAATCATATAATAAATATAACAAAACATCTCCACTATTTTCCTTCATCGCAATTAAATCCCAACCGCTCCATTTAAAATAAAATAACTGTCATGCAAGTACTCATAATTACATCACAATTTTCCCATTATAAATTACCATTATCTTATTATCTTTAAAATTCTCTACAACATCTGTCGCATCATCAATTACTAAAGAAAAAAAAAATCCAAAATATCAATAGATTTCACATAGAATACTGATGAGCAAGGTGTCACGGCCATCGACCAGGGCATCGACAAAGCTCTCCTACGTCATCATTGTAAAAAAAAAGCTTCCACTCTAGTAGCTAGTAGTCGTTGTGTATTATATTGTGTACGATGCGCTAGATTTACTCTAGACTATGTGCGCGGTATTAATTCCCATATCCAGTCTATACAAGACCGCCATCTCTTCACAACGACCGCGATCGTCACGCCGAGGAAAAATGGTCAAAAGCTCCATCAGCCATCAAAATATGTATCTCTCCCCCCCTCCCCGAAAAATTTGAATAAAAATTTTTCCAAAAAATCATCAAAAAAAAAAAAAGAAACATTTTGACGGAATTTTTTTAGAAACTTAAATTGTAAAAAAATAATAGTCTTGTATTTTCGGAGCCGTGCTTGCATACTTGTAGTTATTGATACAGATAGTACAAATGTAGATGTAGATTTAAATGTGGCTGTACATGTACAAACATTACATTGACTGTTAGCTGGCAGAAAACGTAACTCGTTTTATCGATCCCGTTCGCGTCGACGTGGTCAGCCATCTTTACAGCGATAGTACCTTCGAAAAGGAGGGTCTTGCGCACTGTGAATTTGATCCCTCTTCTTGTACTCTCCTCTTACTCTACATCCCCTCGTGCACCATCGTCATCCACCATCACCATCACCCTCTAGGAGCATTGATACTCGAGCACCGCAACAACGGATACATTTTCCGTGCGTTACACTGACGTGCTCGATACTCACTATTTCACATAAAAATGTGTTTGTTATAATAGTAAATTTGTTCGTTTGCTCCTCGACACATCAAATGACAACATAATCGTTTAACATGATAACACCACATATTAATGCTATTCAACCAACATATTTATGACATTGACATTTTACATGACATTTTCTATCAAATTCATATTCGATAATCATAATATAAGTCGCAAATATACCTTTACAGTCATATTAATATAGACAAATCACAGTTATTTGATAATTACCAAGTATGATAAGTACGCAAATATATACTGATATTGATAGAGAGCGCCACTACAATCAAGCTGAGCAGGAATCATAAATTCTTAAAGATTACGTCTTATATTTGAAATATTTTATTTAAAACTTTAATATCAAAAACGAAATGTTGTTACATATCAAAATTTTGTTAAATTAATATATCATTCAAAGATAATGATATAATAAGATTATAACGTTAAAAAGAAAACTGTTCAAAGTCACAATTTTTATGTCAGTTTATGATATTTTTGAAGATATGAACATATTTTCACATGTTTTTTTATCGAGCAGCTCTAAAACTACGCGATTAATTGAAAAAAAAAAAAAAAAAAAAAAAAAAAAAATTCCTCCCTAATTTTTTTTAAGTTCAATTTTAAAATTTGCCCCGCGATTTTTTCCAGAGATGAGCTTTGGAAAAAAAATGAAAAATTATCTCCATCTTTTAGTTAGAAAACAAGGATTATGTTTAAACTTTATGTCAAAGTAAATTATTATTACGTTGGGTGGGTTCTCACTGGGGTCAAAGCGATCGATGCACGTTCAGTACGACTATTTGATTTGTATTACAGATACATTTTAAAATAAACCATACTTATTTTCATTTCATCTAAGGGGATTAGTTTTTTTGTCGATCGGGGCGCTGAGGAAATGACGCGGGGAGGTGCCTGTTTTCGAGAGAAGTGTATCTCTATATATATATATGATCAGAAATATTAGTGTGAGGGGGGTTGTATTGGTATTGTGAATTAAAATGATATTCATGAAAGAAGGTATCGATTTTTTTCTATAATGTCGAGAT
Organism: Cotesia vestalis; assembly: GCA_000956155.1. NCBI lineage: Eukaryota > Metazoa > Arthropoda > Insecta > Hymenoptera > Braconidae > Cotesia > Cotesia vestalis. The sequence continues at coordinate 4,846 of JZSA01001442.1, forward strand.
TCTCAAGTGTCTTCTAGAATCCATGCCAATTAGGTTGAAGCACTATCTCTCCGCCCTCGAGCTCCCTGGTGTGGTGCATCAATGTGTCATGAATGTATGGATGAATGTGTGTGTTCGACAATAAAAAGAAAAGTGTCTTGGATAAGTACGAATAGACATCAAAGCTTAATAAATTGAAACATTTTACTTTATAAATGGTGATGATACATTTCCTACGCTCTCTACTTTTATCTACTTTTTTATTATCTACACTCTTATTTGCGAATAATACCTTGCAATATATGATTTTATACTAGCTTTTTATCGAGTTATTGTATATTTTTTTTTTTTTTCTTAAATGAGTGCGATTATTGTGCACTTTTAAGTCTTGGGAAAGTGTTGGGTAATGTTATTATTAATCTCCACAATTTATTGGCAGTTAAAAAAAAAATTTTAGAGGTTGTAATTTTTTTTCAATAAAAAAATTTTTTTCTATTAAAAAGGCTAAATTTAAAATTGGTTGTAAATTTTTTAATTTAAATCAAAATTTCTTGTGAATTTTTTTTATAAAAAAATTATAATTTAAAAAATTTTGTTTTTAAAATTTTTAATTCAGTATTTTTTTTTATAAAAAAAAATAAATATTAAAGATAGAATTTTTTTTTTTAATTAAGAACATTTTTCGATGGTTAGAATACGGTAGTTTTTTTTTCTTACCACCCACGTAATAATTATAATATTCATAAAACTCAGCAAAAGATAAATTGAGATTTAATTTCATGCGACATGAAAAAATGTTAAAATGTAAAATTATTTTTTTTTTTTTTTTTTTTTTTTTTTTTTTTTTTATATAAACAGGAGCATGATATTTTTTACAATAAAAATAATAATAATAATAATATTTTGTTCGTAATTACAAAATAAAAACATTGAAGAGGTTGACTCTTAAAAAATGTGAAGAAATAAAACTTTACTGCCATACTGAAGACTTTCTCAGTAAAAAAGTCGAGAATTTAATAATAAAATAAAAAAAGTAAAAAAATTCCTGGTATGGAATTGAGTAGGACGTTATTAATGGTGTCGGATCGATTTTTGGAATTTGTGTCATATGGGGTGAGCGCGTCTAGAAGCCCTACGAGCTCTAGCTCCAAGCACACTTAATATTTTTGTTAGCAAGGGCTCTCGCTTTTATTATATATTTAGGGAGCTGACCTATTAAAGAGATTTCACCTCCTCTTTTTTTTTTTTCCGAAACGCTTAAAGATCTCGATTTTATTAAACTATAAACATCTTTATTGAATTTATGTTTATTTTCTTAGCTGAGTCTTTTATTTCTTCGGTGTCTATTATCAATAAACCGGGGCAGAGTAGATCAAAGAATTTATGAGCTCAATGAATAGCAATCGCGTTTATTGAAACGCGTAAAAAATTCAAATTTTCCAACCGTAAATTAATTCTCGGTGACAGAAATCAGGCACGCGTTTGGAACCAAATGTTGCATAAGTTTCTTTGACCGCGGGTGATCAATTTACCGGGACAGAGTATGAGATAATTATCAGACAATTACATAAAACAGTTATAGTCTATAGCAGACCCGGTAATTATACGCTGTTGCTGTAATATCTTCTTGACTTAGACTGTACCCGGCTCTTCTGGTATTAAATCATCAAATACCGGCGCAATAATTAAGTAATCTCAACCGCTTATTTATTCATCAATTTTCACTCTATTCATCAGAACTAACCCGATATTTTTTAAAACTTATAATTACTTTTTGTTTAGAATTCGTTATTTAATTTAATTACAAGTTATGGTTATAAAAAAATTTTTATGAATTATTTTTACAACTAATTCCAATTTTGGGTGTTTTATTTCAATATGTTCATTTTTTATTTTTTTAAACAAGAAAATTGTACGGAAAAAAATTATTACAGTTTTAGATAAGCAGTATAAGATAATAAATTTTTTAAAATTTAAATTTCCATATTTATTTCAATTATTTTCGTTTAAATTTCCAGAGATATGATGAATTATTTTTAAACTCATTTTAATTATTAATTTTAAGTGAATTTATTGAAAAATAAGTTATTTTAAAAGCATACTCCTTATTAACTTGGTCAATATTGATCCGAATGGCTTTATTCGTTCATCTTTGCACGTATATTCAAACTATCTATATCGCTATATCCGTATATATACATATATAAAGCCTGCATGGATGTTAACATATGTATTCTACATTATTTCCTATTTACTATCTCGAGCTACCAAGATACTAGATAAAATAAATCACCACTTTTATCGTCAATTTATAGAATTTTCATATAAAATAATAATAATAATAATAATAAATTTATAAAAAAAAAATCCCAGCCCGATGAATAAAGTAATTGCATAAATGACGTTATTACATTTGATCAAATAAAAATTTTTTCTTTGGAAATTTTTATTCAGTAATTTACTTTAATTCAAATACTCTGTGCAGATTTTTCTCATTAAATTTAATTATCGTACTTTTTGAATAGTGAAAAAAAAAATTATTTTAAATTGAATAAATTATATAAAATAGTAAATTTTATTGTTACAAAGATTATCTTAAAAAAAAAAAAAAAAAAACTTTATCGCTGATTGTATGATAAAATGGGAAAAATTTAAGATAGGTTGAAAATTTAAATAATCTTGAATATTTTAATGTGAATATTCAATGGTTTTGTCAAAAGTAACTTTTTTTTAAGTTGAAGTTAATAATTATTACGATAAAAAAATCATTCTGAGGAGTTTTATTGCCTTAAATTAATTAAAAAAATGTTTCAATTAAATTATTTTTTATTCAAATAAATTTTACTCGATTTAAAAATTTTTTTCTTAATTTAAAATAATTTTCTTGATTCAAAATTTTTTTTATCGATGTAAAATCATTTTATAGTACTATAAAAAATAATTGATATTTTATTTTAAATAAAAATTAATAATTATTGATAAAAAAATTCATTTGTTAAAAAATAAAAAATCTTGACCGAAAAATATCTTATATATTTCCATTATAAATATTTTAACAGAACGAACAAATAAAAAAAAATTAGTCCTTTTATTAAAACATTAATTTCCTTCAATTAAGCCAGCAGTCAAAGCAACATGTGTTGTAATGACGTAAATGTCATGTTTGAAGTCAAAAGATTAATTAATAAAATATTGTGTTATGCTTGATGTTAAACGATTAATTAACGTTCGACTTATGATGGCAAAGGGCAAGAAGTAAGTCGAATAAAAAAGTGGCTGAAGGAAGATTACGATAAAAGTAAAACTGTGGATTAGAACAACTGTATGGAACAATTCCAGAGTATATTCCACACTAGATAATACTGGAGATCTCAGATACACGATACAAGATACAGAAGGTCTAGCTTGACTATTGAGAGTTGCTGGAGAGCGAAAAAGCCCAGAACAGCGATAGTGGTGGCCGTAAAGTTGTTATTGTAATCCCCCAAGTAATGAAACGTAATGCCAGTGCCCACGCATGTGTCAAGGGCGAACTGAGCTGTCTCGAAGGACACCAAGGATGGTATAAGTATATTTACTCGTCGCGTCAACCGAGAATTCGACTTATTAATGTATAAAAATACTTTTGTCCCGGCTATTACTTATTATTTATCGCTATCACTATTATTATTATTATTATTAATAATAATTCGATTAACTTCGTTCTCGAGTTAATAAACCTTTTCTTCCACGTGTCTTTTATTGTCCTTACAAATGTTTTTTTTTTCATTTTTTATTAATTATTGGTGATGGAGAAAAAATTGAATTGGAGCCAATATGACATTTTATCTTCTTACTCTCGTTCGTTCATTTATATATTGTTGTATACGTATATATATAATATAATATGTACGGTCTTTTGTTTCGACCTCGCTAACTGAACTGCAGTGTTGCTTCTTATTGATTTCATACTCCCGACTGTTCACTAATAGTATTATTATTATTATTATAATTTTTAAATTATTATTATTATTGCTACATGATTAAATTGTATTGTTAGAGAATAAAGAATTTTTTCTTCAGTAAAAAAATTTTTTAATTGCAATTAGTGCTCTAGAAAATAATTAGTAAAGTTTTAGATAAATTACAAAAAAAATAATTTTATGAAAAAAAAAAAAATTTATGGAAGCAGCAGGATTAATTATATTTTTATGATACATAGAAAAAAATTAATTGTAAAGAGAAAAAAATGATAATGAGCAATCATTTATAATGTTTAATGTGCTTCTAGAAAAATAATATAAAGAGAAAAATAGTAAATTTCATTATTACTAATAGACTAATAGTAGAAAAAGCAACACAGCAATTTTTACTGCTCATAGGGATAGTGCGGAGATTGATTGAGAGATTAAGCTCAAAGATGTAGAGCCGAGGAATCAGTAGAAAAGTCTATAGCGCGTCAGACTCCCGTGCGTCGCTTTTTTTTTGCCGCTTCATGTTGTTTGGAAAAATATGAGGATTTCTCGAGATATAAATATAGATTATTTTTCCAATTTCACTTTTTCTCCCTCTTCTTTGTTTCTTTTAAAGCCGACAAATTTTATTCATATGCGTGAGATCAATTCTAGACATCGAGATTTTATATTTTTTATTCAGCAATTTTTTTTTATCTGCTTATTTTACAGTTTCTTGAAATTTTAATAGCTGATTTATGAAATATAATAAATAGTAATAAAAGCAGTGATGGGATGAAGAATGGGGGATTCGTTCGATATTATCTAGATCACAGTTACATGAAAAAAAAATCTGATAAATGTTTAAATTATATAGTTCTCAACTTGGAAAGCTCACGTTTTCAGCCTTACGTTTTTTTTACGAAGCTTCTTATCGTCAATCATGGTTTTTTTTTTTTTTTTTAGTCTTTTAGTTGAGTTGGCAAATTTTACTGCCAACTCTCGTAAATTATACAAGATTATTATTATTTTTAAAAAAATTTAAATAAATAATTGCAAACTAAAAATTATCTATGTGAGATGTAATTACAAACTATTTTAAGTGTAATTTTTAAATTATGAAAAAATGATGAGAGAAAATTAAATTTTTTCCTATCTTTAATTTTTTACACAAAATATTGATTTAACCAAAGATTAAAAATTTTTATCACAATTATCATTATTTTATTACCATAATAAATTGATCAACACTCAGAATTTTTAAGCATGATCTTAAAACTTGTCGAGTATTCGATAATACTCTCAGTAAAGTGCCTTCCAATTTTCTAAACTACAACATCCAATTTCCGAACTTTCAAAACTTCTAAGACCGATTAAGACTTCCCTGAATCTCTTAAAACTTCTCGACTAATTTAAATTTTTTCAACATTCACAAAATTTTTACCAAGACTTTTATTTTTATTTTCTCTGACAAAAAAAAAAAATTCTCAATTAAAAAAAAATTAAAATAACAAAAATTTCGTTACTATTCAAAGTTTCAGTTAAATTAAATGTCGAGAGCTATTATGTATTAATCCCAATGGAATAAACTCTGCGAGAGAATTATATCAATTCAGGAAGTTTAATTTACAGAAAATCCGACAGCGAGAGTTAATTTAATGTTTAGATTATAAATTACCGATTTTAAATATTCACTGAGTTAGTTAGTTAGTGATTCTTGCTTTGATTACCATTTTAAATGTCGCTAGTTTACTTATTCAACAAACACCTGCGGTATCTGAATGTTGACCAAATGTTTTATGGATTATATCATTTTGATAATAACTACACAAAAATGTAAATATTATTTCCCCTGGTATTTAATTATTACTAACAAAAACAACTGTCAATAATTTGTACACAGACAATTAATTAAAAATATTGATCCGTTTCAAAACAAACATACAGTATATAAATTATAAGAGCGACATTATTATTTGACAGGTAACTTTTGCCGTCTCTAAAGGAATTTGTACTACTTTTTTGAACCAATATTTGTATTATTGATTTTTAGTATCCCATTTATTTTTAATACAACCTAGAATATTTATAGAATTTTAAGCAACATAATTAAAAAAAATAACTTCACATTTTTTTTTTTATTTTTTAACAGCAGAAGTTTAAAAATATTTTCTCTGATTGTAAAGTTTTATAAAACTCGTGATTTTTAACGCTGTAAAAAAAGAACTCTCATTAATTACCGCAATAAAGCACTCAGTAAATTGAAAATAAAATTACCGAGAGGTTGTAAACTTAACGAAATAAATCGGGGAGTTTTATCCAGTCCGTAGATAAAAAAATGTGTTGTTAAAAAAATTCCCTTTGTACGATAAATGCGAATTGGAAATAAAAGATAAAAATACGAATTTAAGGAATTTAAGAAACTTGAGATAAAATACGTGGGAGAGGATTTTCAGCTAAAGGTCAAGTGAAAAAGTTCAATCTATTTAAATAAGCAATTGATCTATTTTAATTGAAAAATTGTTTAATTATTCGACTTAAAAAAAAATATTAATATTTTTTAACAAGTCATGGAAATGAAAATATGAAATAATTAATATTAATTGTAAATCAGTCTCAATTTCCGGGTATTAAAATACTTACAGGAAAAGTTTAAGAGCTGTTATCTGAAAGATGGAAGATGAAAGATGCCCGGATTATGATTATAGAGTTAACATTCATTTCCTGTAAGACTTATCCGTCATTTCATTTTTTTCATCTCTCATTTCTATTCCGGTTGGAGTTCTCGTGACTGAAAGCTCACCTGTGCCCTGTGCCTTGCGCTGAGGTGACCTGCATAGCGAATTCCGGGCGGTCGAGTTTTTTATTATTATTATTTTTTCTTTGACATGTGTGTTCGCGAATCCATATCTCTGGGCTTTAGAAAAATTTTTATCATACATCGCTCGAGGTTTGTATTCGTGTCGCGTGTATTCATATGGAGTACTGTGTAAATTTTTAAAATTTACAATTAAAAGTCTTATTTTTTCGACTTTCAAGCGAAGAAGTTTTTTATTTTTTTCATAAATTACACCAGAACAGAAATAATTACACGGAAAAAAGTAAACTGTAATAAATAATAGTCGATTTATAAGTAATGATCGATTGCTAGAAAATTATCATTTCAAATAGAAAAATCATGATTTTACTAATCACTATAATATTTATCATTTAAACGCTACAATTTGTTCTTTACATTGAAGAAAATACTATTTTAAACAGTAATATTCGCTATGTGAATGTCGAAAATGTTAAAGTATAATGATTAAGAATTTTGACTTTGATATTTATCATTTCGTACTTAAAAAATGATCGCATGATATGTAAAAAGTATAAAATCACGGAAAAAATTAAACTGTAATAAATAATAATCAACTGCTAAAAATTATCATTTCAAACAGTAAAATCGTGATTTTAATAATCACTATGTAATATTTATCATTTAAATGCCAAAATTTATTCTTTACAAGGAAAAAAATACTATTAGAAACAGTAATATTCGCTAATTACGAATATTGTAATGATTAAGAATTTTAACTTTGATATTTATCATTTCGTACCTACACAGAAAAAAAAAATTAACTTGAATCAAGTAAATAATTTTGAAGAACTTTATCTTCTTGATTTAAATGGAAAAATTCTTAAGCTAAGAAATTCTTCTTGGTTCAAGTAAATTTTACTTGATTTAAAAATTTTTTCGTCTTGATTCAAGACAACGAAACTCTTCCAAATTTTTTTCTTGGTTCAAGAATTTTTCTCTTGAATCAAGTTAATTTTTTTTTCTGTGTAAAAAATGATCGCATGATGTGTAAAAACTATAAAATACAGTTACTAAATTTTTAATGCAACCAACGTCAATATTTACAAAGTAAAATGGTAAATTTTAAGCGCAACGCTAAAAATTAAACTATAATTATTGACTTGCTTGGACCGGTAAAATAAATATTTTAAGAATAGAATTTTTACTGTTTCAAACATTAAATTCTCCCAATATATGGACTATATATTAAAAAGGCAATTTTTACTATTTGAAACTGTAATGTTTTAAGATGAGAGAGTCGGTATTTACTATAATGACAGCTAATAATCACTTATTTTCGATATTAAATTATAAACTGTGGCTTTTACACTTTCTACATTAATTTCTGTAATATTTATATTTTTGCCACCCCGATGTCCGCTGTACTCTTTGAAACTCCAAGTTTACTTTTTTCTGTGCATGAAAAAAAAATTTTCTATGATTTTATGAAAATAAAGGAACTGTGTGGAAACAAAGAAGATAAAAATTAGAATTTTATCACTCGCGGAACAATTAAAATAATTCAGATGTCACTTTATCGCGTTTGACAGTTGAGAGGACGACTACGATTGTACTTGTTAATATTGTGTGGTCGAGTGTGAATGTGAGTGTGAGCACAGTAAAGTGTTTTGAGGGGGGGTCCAAGGTCGGTACCGATATGAGAGCAAATAGAATGCTCAAAGTTTCCTTCGACAATCACGATTCCACTTATTCTCTTCACTACTTCTTACTAGCAGTTCGTTGTTATAAAATTTATTATATTTTTATAGATATATATATTTTAAGAGTTAGATACTTATATTTATCAGTCAATTTTGCTTGAGTAAGTACAGTGGAAGTGTGACTTTATTGAAAAATATTACTGTTAACTGTGGAACGATTGGTTTTAGTTGACAATAAATTTATCGTCCTCGCGATGGATAAAATGTAATTGAAAATAAAATCTTCATTGCTCAATTGCATTTCATATAGGTAACTTTTAGTTTGTAGTATCTTCTCAATTTTTTAAAAATAATAACAATCATTTTTATTTAAAAAGAAGAAAAAAATAATGTAATTTTTTTTCAATCATTGAATTTAATCCATTTTACTGTCATCTTTTATCACGCTTTTTATTATTATGCATCTGTGAGTTTATTGATTTTGTTTCTTTGAACAATAAATAGAATGAATCAAATAAATTTATTCCAAAGGTATCCATTTATATTTACTTGATAATAATTGCTTTTTTATTCAATTTTTTATATTTCATCTTAAAATTATTTTTCCGTAAGAAAATTGAGCTCTATTTTCAACAATAGAGCTAATTGAGCAATTTGAATGGTTATATTGCAATCGACAGCTCTAATCAACTTACAGTTGATTAATCCGTCCAATAATTTTCAAGTGATTGCCCGAATTTCAATAATTTTTTTTTTTTTAATTAAAAATTGACAGCTACTAAATTCCAACATTAAATTTATTGAATAATTAATTATTTCAAGTGGAAAAATAATCCATGAATTGAATTAATTTATTCAATTAAAACTTCTCATTCTATCGTTGAATTATTAAACTTAATTTCAATTTTGAAATTACAAACTCGAATATTGTGTTGAATATTAATGAATAAAAATAAAATCAATAAAATAATTAAAAATGAATGATAACGCAAAGTAAAATGATCAAAGTTAGACTCAATAAAAAAAAAAAATTTTAATTACTTTTCAACTTTATAGCCTTCATACTTCTTCTTGTTAAATTTTTCATCATAAAACTTTCAAACTGTCAAATTGCTGTAAATCAAATCGATATTTGTGTTTTGAAGAATAAAATATATTTTTGGATTTTCAGAAAATGCCGCCATCGAGTAAAGAATCGGCTAACGTAGCCGAAAGCTTGGCTGCTGAGGCTCCAATCAACACACAAAACCCAGCACTAGCGATGCCAAGTACAACACTTAGGATAGTCGCATCTAGCGAAGAATTTATGACTGGTAATTATAGTAAATATTTATGTGGAAAAAAAAAGTATTTAAAAAAATGTTAATTTTACATTGAAAAAAAAAAAAAAAAAAAAAAAAAAAATTTTT
>JZSA01001443.1:0-122579 GCA_000956155.1 Cotesia vestalis
AAATTAAAAAAAAAAAAAAAAAAAAAAAAAAACATTATTTAAAATTATATAATTTCACAATTTCATTTTTCCAGTATTACAGAAATATAAATATATAATCATATAAATTTTTTTTCTCTGAGTTTTTTATTTTTACATATTTATTTCCGTAAATTTATCAGCTTATCCTTATAAATATGAAATGAATACTAATAAAATTTTTAAAAATTCATACAAATAAATTTGACCGTAATTTTTGTAAATATAATATAAAATATCTTAACATTATACAGAAGATGAAATTCCTTAACTGAAAAACAAAATTCTTAGCTCAAGAAAATTTTCGGGTGCCTGAAGAAAGACCGAAGTTGTGTTGGCCGAAGTAAAAATTTTTCTTGAAATTCTATTATCATAAATATTTGATATAATAAATTTTTGTATTTAATCAAGATTTTTAGATACTTTAGGGAAGCAGCACCACCTATTTCAGCTGAGAAAAAAATTTTCCCACCTTGAGAAAATTTTTCTCTTGAATATTTGATATCCTTTTTATATTATTTTAACGTGTAATTATCTATATTAAATGAAAAAAAAATGATTTAATATTATTCGACATGTTAATCAATAAAAATATTAATGAAAATTTACTTCTATCGAAATATTTAATTTTTTGGAGCAAGAGAGAAATTTTCTCAAGACAAGAAAATTTACTTTTATCAAGAACAAAATTTTTTAGAGGAAGAAGCTGAATTTTCTCGAAACAAGAAGATTTTTTTAGGCTTAAATAAATTTTCTTGGATCAAGATACGTATTTCTTAAAGCAACAGAATTAATTTTGTTAAAATAAGTGAAATTTCTTGTGTCAAAAAAAAATTTTTTTTTTCACTCGAGAAAATAATTAGAAAGAAAAATATTTATCTCGGCTCAAGTGAACCTTTTTTTCTGTGTACCCTCCCCGGCTCTGGATAAAAAATTATTAACCAATACTCAAATGCTTTTCAGAAGCGTTCTCGGAAGCTCCAACAGAATCAACGGCAGCTAAAATCGAAACAAAGATAGAAAATGTCGGCAAAGAAATAACAGCAGCTACGGGAATTCCAACATGGGGCTTAGTAGCGATTTTAATTGGTAATGTTTTTATCCTTCTTATACAATTAAAACGATGAATTCTCACAATTTTAATTACAAAAAGCTAGCTTATATTTAATTTAAAGTAAAGTGCAATATTAATATTAAATTAAAAATTACCAGCGGTGGGAGCAATAGTCCTGGGGGTCTGCTTCTGCTGTATAAGAAGATGTTTCCGCAAACGCCGGTCAAAGGACGGAAAAAAGGGTCTTAAGGGTGCAGTAGACCTGAAGGGCGTTCAGCTCCTGGGAGGAACGTACAAGGATAAGGTTTGTTATTCGGGTTTCCATGCTTTGAATTAGTAATTAGAGAATCCAATTTACCCTTGGTGGAATCCAATTGCATTTGCGCAGGTACAGCCGGATATGGAAGAACTTACGGACAACGCTGAAGAGCCAGATGAGGCGGAGAGCAAACAGAGCGAGGTCAAACTTGGAAGACTACAATACAAGGTACACTCGTGAATTTAAATTCGTATGAGTTTGAGCACCAGTATATGAGTATACACCTATTCTACGAGCCCATGTATTTGTTAAGGACCTTTGTAGTCAATGAGTTTTTTTTTTAAATTGTGATAAAATAATTTTGTAGGTCACGTTTCGCGAATTTATTTTGTTAACGCCTGAGATTTTTTCCAGCTCGAATACGACTTTAATTCAAACAGCTTGGCGGTGACGGTGATCCGGGCCGAGGACCTGCCTGCTCTAGATATGGGCGGAACTTCAGATCCCTATGTAAAAGTTTACTTACTTCCGGACAAGAAGAAGAAGTTTGAGACCAAAGTTCACAGGAAAACTTTGAGTCCTGAATTTAATGAAACGTTTACATTTAAGGTGAATTTTACGTAATTACTTCATTTAAGTTATTGTGTACTTGTTTTTACTGAGAGAGATATTTTGAATGTAGGTAATTTTAGTTTAGATTTAATTATAATTTAAATATTTTTAAAAGAGTAAAAAAAAAAATTATCAATCATTTTATTACTTTTTAAATTATCATTTTTTAATCAATATAATTCTGCATTGTAAAAAAAATTTTTTTAATTCTTAAGAAATATTTATTAATTATTAATAAATATTTGTTTAGACCCTTGAATAAAAATTCAATTTCATCGCATTTCATAACTCAGGTACATTAATAATTTCTCATAAAAATATAGATTAAATAAAATTAACATTAAAACTACGGTTGAAATGTTAAAAAAAATTTTTTTTTCAGTAAAAATTATTAGTATATCTTTTTTATAAAGAACTATTTATTTATTACTATTAATACAAAAAAATGAGTTTATTAATAGTTAAATTCTTCTATCAGTATAAACTTAAAGTTCTACATTGTGTAACACCCCTTTAGAATTTCTTGCGATCAATAGAAGCATAAATTACAAACAATATTAAAGGCATTAATCGTAAATATTTCACGAAATTTATACTGTAACAGCCCTCGAATTTTTCACCCAATAAACTATAAACTGCCAGTGATTTTCTTGGCTGTTGAATTGCCTGAAAAATTTAAATTAAATTTACAAAATGTGCCTCGTGTTTGTGAGAGCGATCCATAAAAAAAGAATTTAAGAGTTAATTTCCCGGAAAGATTTACCCAAAAAATATCAAACTCACAATTTAGCTTTTAAGAATAATATGTGTTAAAAAATATAGAAGTATTGATTTTTAATTTTTATTAAAGAGTGTTCCGTACGCCGATGCAATGAACAAGACCCTAGTGTTTGCAATCTTCGACTTCGACAGATTCTCAAAACACGACCAAATAGGAGAAGTTAAAGTACCGCTATGCCAAATAGACTTAGCTCAAACGATCGAGGAGTGGAGAGAGCTGCAGAGCGTTGAAGGAGAAGGCGGACAAGTGAGTAATTCTTTTATTAGGTCTATCTATCGCAATTTACCTTGCTTTTGAATTTATATTTACATTGAATGTCGTGCTCCGCTTACTTATTTATTTATTTATTTATCTCAATAGCTACGGTAATAATAAATAACTTGTTTGTAGGACAACAAACTTGGTGACATATGCTTTTCTCTCCGTTACGTACCGACAGCTGGAAAATTAACAGTCGTAATTCTGGAGGCCAAGAATCTAAAGAAGATGGATGTCGGCGGTCTCTCAGATCCGTATGTTAAAATAGCACTCATGCAAAATGGAAAGCGGCTGAAGAAGAAGAAAACTTCTATCAAGAAATGCACATTGAATCCTTATTATAACGAATCCTTTACATTTGAAGTTCCGTTTGAGCAGATACAAGTACGCATTTCAATAAAAAAATCTGAAAGGCGGTTGACCTGTAGGCCATTTCTGGAACTTCCCACTTCTTCGAACTCAAAAATCTTCCAATTAGTTGATTTTTGAGCTCTTCAAGCTCAAAAAATTCAAAAGTTATATCGAAAAAAAAATTATTTTAGAATTTTTAAATGGCTATAACTTTTGAACGCTTGGTTCGATTTTGATTTAATTGACGCAATTTTTTAAGCACAAAAAATTTTTATCAGGTCTTGAGTCGATAAATCAAAGAATTTGAAAGTTATCTAAAAAAAAAACGATTATTTGGAAATTTTCTGTTATTTAAAAAAAAAATTTTATTTCTTGAACATCTTTAAAAAGGTTCAAAAATAGTCAAAATAGCTTCTCAGGACCTTAAAACATGAAGATCTGATGAAAACTCTTATTCTCAAAATCGGACCAAATTCTATGACTTCTTACTTTTGAAAATTAAATTTTTAATTTTCAAAGTGGGAAGTTAAAAACTTTTCTATGTTAATTAAAACTTTTTTTTTTTTACATTTTTTAGAAATAATATTAATCAAATTTATTTTTTTTTTTATTCACAGAAAGTTAATCTAGTAGTAACTGTGGTAGATTATGATCGTATTGGTACATCAGAACCAATTGGAAAATGTATTCTTGGCTACAATGCAAGTGGTACTGAATTAAGACATTGGTCAGACATGTTAGCATCACCAAGACGACCAATTGCCCAGTGGCATACGCTCAAGGATCCTGAGGATGGTGATAAGAAAGACTAAGAAAATTAAAACCAAAAACAATATTAAAGAAAAAAAGGTAAATTTTTTTTATTACAATTCTATTTAAACTCCACTATAGTTCTAATTTATTTATCAAATTTACTCTAATCCTCTGTACTAAAAAGATTAAGCTCTTAAAGCTCTTAAAAATTTTTTATTAAAGAAGAAATATACACAGTAAAAATTTTTGCGTCATTGCATCAAAAAACTAAGTGTTAAATATTTAACACTTTTATGCGTACATTTAACATTTATTCTGTTAAATCAACACAAAAAAGTGCTAAATATTTAACATAAAAATTTTTAACACAAAATTTTTCGACGCAATGACGCAAAATTTTTTACTGTGTATTATAATAAAAATATTTTGAGATTATAAATAATTATCAGTAGCATGTGCAGAGGATTAACTTAAAAATATAAAGAATAAACCAAACGATAATTTTTTTCAGGCGTAAATTCGCTTCATCTAAAAAAAAATAAACAATAAATAAGAAACAAAGCTCTAAAAAAAAAAAAAAATAACCCAGTAGATAACGATTAATTTACAAAAGAGTTAACAGAAAAAAAATCAGAAAAATTACCATCTAATAAATAATAGCGTTAAACTATATTCTGATGGAGTGTAGTATCTTGTATATACACATATATATATATAAATAAATATATATATACATATATATATTAAATATAATATATAATATATACAACAATAATATATTATCTATTATACGTTTTTTCTGTAGAGTCATATGAGATCTTTGATGCTGAATTAATTGATAAATTGTTAAATTACATATATATGTATATTTAAAAAAAAATCCCCGCACATTTTTATTTTTCAATATTATAATTATTATTTAACTGTTAATTATTAATTGATCAATTTAAATCGTTAATTAGAATGCATTGAGTATATATTGTAGATTTATTGTTAAAAATCGTACAGATTTATTTGTTTTCAAGAGTAGAATTATAATAATTATTATTGTAATATTATTATTAATTAAATAATTAAAAATTGTACTCTTGTATACAATGTCTTCGTACGCTACAATAATAAACAATATTATTATTAATATTTAATTAGACTTAATTATTATTATTATTACATTAATATTTATTGTATTGGTCGTTCGCGTTTTCGAAGCAGAATTGAAAAAATCTAATTATTTGTATCTATAAGTAATGTATTTATTTGTAATTTTAGCTGATGGTAAATAATGAGATGCTTAAAATTATTGTAACTATTTATTAATGATACATGTTTTAATAAATATGTATGAGGAATAACAAACAACGATAACTTGTAACTTGTAACTATAACTTATAAAAGACCAATTTTGAAAATGAAAACATTTAATCCCGTGTAGCTTCGAGACGCGAAAGTCCCTGATATTTAAATTTATAATAAAAACAGTAATTATATTAATATTTGTATGTATATTATAATTATTCAATATTGTTTTATCGCCGTAAAAATGGCGTTCATTTTTTTTAAATCGCTGAAACAAAATGGAGGATTAATTTTGAGATTTTATTTATTATTTTTACGTATTTTATTTATTTTGGGAGTAGTTACTATATACATATAAATAATTAATTACTATATTCATATACTACAAAAAATGTAATAAATGTAATTGTTAAAAAAAAAAAAATTAAATGCAAATTCCCTGTCAAAATTGAAAAATATTAAAAAAATAATAAAATAAGAAAAAAAAAATAATTAACAAACCAAATGGGCCTATTCAATCTGTTTACGCTGTTTAACATTATAAAAATCATTATAATAAACAATAATAATTAATAATAAAAATAATATTTTTTTTTTATTTTCCAATCACTTTTTTTTTTTTTTTTTTTTTTTTTTTTTTTTTAATAAAAGTGTAAATATGTTTTTATTTGAGTATTCAAATCGAAGGAAATCAACATAAAAACCCGTTTCCTTTTTTTTAGTTCGTAAATTCTGAGAAATATTTGAATTATGCTAAAATATTTAAAGTCGGCCTTTTTTACGCGAGCCTTTTGCTCCCGAGAAATAAACTGAAACAGCTGGTATTGAGTATCTCAGATACTGATATATTAATTCGTATATATAGTCCGAATTCTTAATCCAAAAAAAATAAAAAAAAGATAAAAAATAAAAAAACAAACGGACAATATTACTTAAAACAATACATGTATTACGAAGTATTTAAAATAATAAAATAAAATTACATTATAATAATAACATTGAAGTAAAAAAAAAAAACGCATATGCGGTTTTATCAACGTTGCAATCGTTATCACTATTAATGTTGTTAACTATACAAACATTGAAAACAATACAATAAGAAATACATGAATCGTATTTAAAATATATTTAAAATATGTGTATGACGAAGTAAGGAAGAAGAAAAAGAAAATAATATGAAAACAACCGATTTCTTCGCACTACTTTGATAGATGCTTTAATCTCTGCAGCTTTACAAATTATCATATTCATCAGTACTTGAATGCTAAATATATTAATTATTAAATATCATTATGTCATTAATATTAAATAATAATTAATTGTTTTTTTTTTAGGTTTATTATCTTCATTAAAAAAAATATAATTAAAATTTTTATTTTTTACAAATAATTATATTAATAATAATTTTTAATTAAAAAATCATTATTTTAAATAATTAAAAAAAAAATTATGTAAAATAATTGTAAAAATTAATTTCTTCCAATATTAATTTTTAAAAAGAAAATAATTTTTTTTTCAAGTTATTAAAAAAAAAAGTTTTTTTTCAATTTAACAAAAAAAAAAAAATTTTTTTTCAAGTTCATAAAAACAAAAAAAAATATTTTTTTTCAAATTTATAAAAAAAAATTGACTAATGAAATTTAACAATTAATAACGTATAAATGATTATAAATAGCAATGACGATAACTATTAAAAAAAATCATTAATAATAAGAAAAGTTGACATAATCATTTTATCAAAAATTTTATAATTTTGGTTTTGTTAGTAACTAAACATAAATTAACCGTAGTTAGTTATCTTACGACTGTATTTACTTAATAACTAATAAATAACTAATGTATTACAAATAAAGAGGAAAAAAAAAAATAATAATAATATAAATATTAATTAAAAAAATAAAAAGCTTTACAATTGTTAGAATAGCACGAAGACAGCGGCGTCGAGCGAAATTAATCGAAGCAACCGCCATTATCATAACACTCCCCCGCTTTAATCTCAAAAAATATTTATTTTTGTGCACATTAAAGTTTATTTACCCTCTACGAGAATTGTTACGTCCAGCTTAAAACTAATGTTACTCACAATAAGTACCTCAGTGTAAATTACGGCACTACTCGTGTATATAAAAGTCGGTTATTTTGTTCATCGTATACGTTGGGTATTTTATTAAAGTATTTATATAGATTAAAGATTAAATTGAAGAAGCATGTACCTTCACTAAATAAATATCTATAGAGTGCCTTTAATTAATTTTCATCACTTAGTTTTGCGATTTATTTTCTCGATCCATCGACGTCACTGTCCTCGACGTCGACATTTAATAAAAAAAATAATAATTCAAGATAAAAATATTCAACTAACAAAAATATGACATAGAGTACTGAATAATTAATATTAAATATTAAACATTTAATAAAATAATAACTATCAAACGTATGATTGCGGAAATTATTAAAAAAACTACTTCTGATTTTTTTTTTTACCTCACCTCATTAAACGATTGTCATTATCACAATTTTTATTTAATTATAATATCGCATGTCATTAGAGTAGCGAGTAAAGTCATTAGAGATAAAGGTTAACATTATGTCGGGGGTGTGTCGTTGATCGACTTGTATTAGTAGTTTAAATTAACGAGTGTAAAATTGTAGAGTAGATTGATAGACAAACGGTAGAGTCTCATATAACTTTTTATTTTTGTTTGTTGATTTATTAATTGATTGTCATTCAATTTTTTTTTTTTTTAATTTTTTATTAATTGTTAATAATTATTGAGTCAAAATTGATCGGTACTGATAGTCGCTCAAGAGTACAGTGATTGGAAAATACCTATGATTTTTTATAGGTCATTTTTTATAGCAATTAAATACCATTGAATCAGGCACTTCGATCATAAATGCACTTGATCATATATGTAATGATTATTTATTATATAAATAATCGTTTATAAATATATTATATATAAAAAATAGTCTCAAGAAGAGCGAGGTGAAATTTTTTTTTCAAAAAAAATTTTTTTAAGTTGTAAGTTTTCAAAATTTTTTTTTTTTACCGAATAAAATTTTTTTTTAACAAAATTTATGTTTTTTTTGAAGACTAAAATGTTAAAATTTTTTTTTTTTTATTGTTAATTTTGAAAAATTTTTTTAATTTAAAAATAATTTGACCCCGCTCTTCTTATTGATATTTGTAAAGAAAAAACTAGAGTGCCTTGCTGTATTTTTTAGCGACGATCAGAACCCGACTGAAATTTTTATAAATTCATGGTATAAAGATTACTTTATCATTAATCAAAACATTGATCATTAATCATTCGTCATTAACCATAATTTGATCGCTAATTGTTTTTAAAATTGATATAAAAATTTAATAAGTTAACAATCATGGTATTTAAAAAAAATGGGAGCTGCGTATGCTTTAAAAAGTGATTAATTATAGTTATTTTATTGATTAATAAAATAATTATTATGAGAATGTGTATGTTTTATTTATTTCATTGTCATTTTAAGGTTTATAAGTAGATATGTTCATTATATTAAATATAATATATATTTATGATTATTAATTTTATTATTAATATTATTGTACTGTAATGATGATGATTATGTAATAAATATTGTTGTTATCATAAAAATTGTTTATGAATTAAATTTTAAAACTATTTTTTTAGCAATAATTTAATTTTATTTATAATTTTTTCAAGTAACATTAAGATTTATTTTTAGATGCATTAGAAGTATTTTTAAATTCACTAAAATTTTTACAGTGGCTTAAAAATATTGATAAAACGCATCATATTTAAATAAAAAAATTTCAAATTTAAAGTATTGAATATTACTGCATAAACTTTAATAAATAATCGTGTTTTAATTTATTAAAAATAAATCGATTGAAGAAAAAAAGAAGAAAATAAAGAAAAAGCGGAATCGGAGAATAATTTTTAGTTTGAATTATATTTGGTTATTTCTCAGCAAAACAAATTTTATTGACACTTTGACACGCTTGTTTACAGCAAACATAGTGATAAAAATCTTCAAAAATAATTCAATCTACGCATGTGCTATTAAATTCAATATTTAGTTATAGTAATACTAGTGAACACCTGTTAACATAATATTATTTTTATTAAGTTACTTACAGTGCGTATAAATGAAACATTCACTCAAGTGCATCAAATTAGAGCAACAATTCAGTAATATTAAATGTAAAAATGTGTTCTATTATTTTAAATTTTAATATTACTGCAAACAAAAAAATAAATTGTTGTTATTTTTGCATAAAATTTTTATCATTTATAAAATAATATCAAACTGAAATAAATAATGATGAAAAATGAATTTTTGACGATAAATAAATGGTAAGTCGTTTTTGTTTCAATCAATTCGTTTAATATTGTGTTAAATATAATTTTTTCTAGTGGAACGCTTTAGAAATTTGCAAATGAAGAATAAAAAATAATTCTTGTTAATGATGATGAATTTTTGAATCATTTAAATGCAAGAATTTTGTCTACTGTTTTTAGTTTTTTGTTTTTTATTATCTTCGGCAATGATTGAAGAAAAAAAAGAAGATAATTTTTCTAAACTCTCAAAAATTCTGGTGAGTTATTAAAGTGTTAATTAATATTTTTATTTTAGTGGGTAATCATTTTTTCTGCAGGTACATATTATAAAATCTTGCGAAAAGAATTATCACGCTGCTGTCATTAACAACCGGACAGATGAAAGTGTAAGTAGACACTTGGGCGGCTTAGAATCAGTTGCTGTTAATTTTCAAGATAATTTATTAGTCTCGATATTTGATGATGATTTCACGAAAGGAAAAGGGAAAATTGATTTATTTATTACGACTGTTGAAAATTCAGTTGGAGAGTTAAACAAAACTCTGTATGATCTTAAATTTTCTCGTTGGTGGAATATAATGATGCCTCATTTTATAATAAATGGGTCTGATAATGGCTGCAAACACGCTTCTGCTGCTTTAAAAATGATTTGGCGAATGAACATACTGAATTGTTACTACATGTGTTTTGATTCTGAAGGAAAACCTTTTATCTATACTTTTAATCCGTATTCAAGTCGAGCTCCTCATCAATGGAAAATAATCGAAGAAGTATCAAATGCATCATATTATATGGCAATTTACAATCGAGCGTATGACGAAGGTTAATTAATTATATTGATAAAAAAAATTAACTTGGTTCAAAAGAAGAAATCTTGAACGTAAAAAATCATTTTGAGAAATTAGATTATTTTTAATGAACCCTAAAAATTTCTTGAGTAGATAAATTTTCCCTCTTAAGTTAAATATTACTTCATTAAAAATTTTTATGATTTATTCAAAACGATAAAATTTAAAAAATTTTTATTTTTACTCAGTTTATCTTAATTTTGTCGACATACTTAGTTCGATCGAAATTGAAACCTTTGCAGATGTTGTCTGTAAGTGGTAAATAAATAAATATAAAGTTTTTTTAATTAATATATCAATACCGACACAGAAAAAAAAATTGACTTGAATCAAGTACACGGAAAAAACAAGATGACACTGGATATCATTCCAGATTATACTGAGTAAAAAAAAATCTCAGATAGGAGCTAGTATAATCCAGATTACAATGAGTATAATCTAGATATCACCCAGTATAATCCAGATTACAATGAGTATAATCTAGATATCACCCAGTATAATCCAGATTACAATGAGTATAATCCAGATATCACCCAGTATAATCTAGATTATACAAGCTACTATCTGAAAAATTTTTTCACCACAGATATCACTGAGTATAATCTGGGATTATATCCAGTGTCATCTTGTTTTTTCCGTGTACTTGATTCAAGTCAATTTTTTTTTCTGTGTCGGTATTGATATATTAATTAAAAAAACTTTATATTTATTTATTTACCACTTACAGACAACATCTGCAAAGGTTTCAATTTCGATCGAACTAAGTATGTCGACAAAATTAAGATAAACATTACAATTCCTTCCCGAAAATCAGACGGCTATAAAGATGGATTGCACATTATAGCAGCAATGAAGACTACATTCAATGTTTCTCTCACAGAAATGTCTACTGGATGTAGAAAGCCAATTTATTTCGATTACTTATATCGTATGGAAAATTTCACAGACGTTTTGTGGTGCTCAGTAAGCTCCGATTACTATTTTAATAGATATGAGATGCTAAGATCTAGCTATCCCACAAGCCTTGAAGGCCTATACATCTTATCGAGCAATCAAAGATACCTCTCGCCCTTAGAAAAAATCCACACATCCTTCGACTTCTCACTTATTCTCGGAACAATCATAATTTCTATCATTACCTACTCAGTAATTTTATTTACAAACTCGAATCGAAGCCACTCATTTACGACATTTGAAATAATTCGCTTGTGGATCGGTGTTTCATTGAACACCAGAATAAACTCTCTATATCTACGAATTTTCTTCAGCTTAGTATTTATTTACTTTTTGGTAATGCAAATGACACTTCAAGGAGATTTTGTGGATGGTTTGTCAAAAACAAAGTTAGGAAAAAACGTAAATTCTCTGTCGGATTTACGGAATAATTATTATCAGAAAATCTTCAAAACTTATGACGTAGACATAGATGTTTTTAAACACGAAAATATTGTAAAGGCGAAAATACCCGAAGATAGTTTGTTTGATAGAACGTGTGTAGAAAAAGTTATAAAAGATCCATCAAGCGTTTGCATCGCTTATTTTAATGCATTACTGTCAGAGTTAATGCGAAAAAAATTGTCTAAAAAGACTTTACAAAGTTTACACTTGTCTAAATATTCAATAATTACTCGTGTAAGGAATTATTTAATTCCTGATGAGTGGCCATTAAAAATGAAGTTTGATAAATTTCTTATGTCTGTAGATAGTTCTGGAATAAATGCAAAAACAGAAGCTAATATACTTGCGGGGATTATATCTAATTTACAAACTTCTGAATATGTTGCGAGCTTCAAACCAATTTCTCTAGATTCTTTGTATTTCTTTTTCTTCTTTTGGTTTGTTGGAATAACATTAAGTTTGATCTGTTTTTTTATCGAAATTTTGGATGGATCTAGGAAATGTATATTTAACTGTATTGGTGACAAAGAAATAATATTAAGTGTATAATTTAGTAAAAATAATTTAGAGCAAACGTAAAGATACAGATCTCCAAAAATAAGTTATTATTGCATTACTGCTCTATTTCTTAATATTTGTTACGTTCAAATTCAATGTACGCGTGTATGATAGTCATCAAAAGAAGCCCTCATTGTGTCATTGAGCACATTTAATGGTTGTAACGTTTGGTTGAAACAAATGTAATAATTATTATTGTATTTAATGTAAAAAATAAATTTTCAGTATTATCATGACAATTAAATTCAAATTTGCATCTTTATGTTAACTTTATTTTATTACAATAGAAAATTATTCAATATCGACAAATTATCATCTATAACTATTACATACTAGATCTACCCTGATAGCCAGCGCTTTCTTAGAAAGTAATTGACTTTCAGCTCATAGAAAAAAAGTTAACTTGAATCAAGACGAAAAATTTTTAAATTATGTTTTAAAAATTTTTAAATCAAGTGAAATTTAATTAAAATAAGAAAAATTTCTTAATTTAAGAATTTTTTGACTCAAATCAAAAAGATGAAGTTCTTTAAAATTATTTACTTGATTCAAGTTAATTTTTTTTTCTGTGCAGTTACATTTACACAGTAAAAAATTTTGCGTCAATGCGTCAAAAAATTTTGTGTTAAATATTTAACACTTTATTGTGTTAATTTAACACTTTTTTGCGTTAATTTAACACAATAAATGTTAAATTTACACATAAAAGTGTTAAATATTTAACACAAAATTTTTTGACGCATTGACGCAAAATTTTTTACTGTGTAACTTAACATCAAGTTTGCGGTAATTCTTCACGGAACAACAATTATTAGCAAATTGACGAAAATCTACGGCCGCAATTTTAATACAAGTTAACAATCAAATTTGTAGTTAAATTTTATTTCAACTTGTCTGAAATACTCGCAAAGCAAGTCTTGACGTCAAATTGCAGAGCAACTTAACTAAAACGGCTTGTTTTTCCAACTCTTTCCGTCAAGTTGGCTTCAAATTTCGGCAGTAGATTGACGGCAAGTTTCATTTAAGGTGGCTATCAGGGTACTAAATGAACTATAACAAAAGTACAAAAATTAATTATTATTAATATTAATTATGAACCATAAATAAAAATCTAAACTATTTAATATATATCTACAATTATAATGTATAAAATATGATTTATAATTAATTATTCTATAATAATGTTGATTAATTGCTTAAGCAGACTTAATACTGGCGGTAAGACAATTGCTTCCGATTTTTCGGGAGTTGCCTTTTTCCTGGATGTCCTCGGGCGTACGGTTTGCGTGCGTTTGTTGACAGATAATAAATTCCTCGAGCGCTGTGCAAAAATATTCATCAGATAATTATTAAATTAATTGTTAAATTAAAAAAAAAAAAATTTTTATAAAAACTAACGTGTGCGGGGTATCCTCCCCCATAAGAAGCCATTCTTCGTCTTTTGGGCTGCACCATCCTGTCAGATAGGAAAATAAATTTGCACATGGTGCTGCCCAAAATCCCACCTTCGTTGTTATTGATTCGATATAATACGGCGTTACTTTTGTGTGATCGCACGCCAGAGTTTCTGTAATTTTTAATTACAATTAAATTTAAAATTTTTAATTGTCTAATTTTTATGAAAATATTAATAATAAAATAAAAGAAGAAAATTACGTAAAATAGAAGCAGTCGCACATCCAGGTTGACTGGAACCACCATTTACATAAAAATCCGCGTGCCCGTTTGGGCCCCACTGGCCCAGAATCCCGGCACCTGTGTGGATGATGTCGACAAAGTGAGCATCCGTTTCGTCCAAATCCCTTGAACGGTTTCCGTTCATGTAAAAAAATATCGTCGGATCTAGACCTGAAAGCCGTTTCTAAATTCGTCAGCGTGAACTTGTGGCGTTTTTGGGAGGCGACTGTCGATATTGAGGGCAGAGAGGGGATTGAGAGGTGATTAATTACCAGTAATCCGTCCCAGCTTGTCATCGGGCAAGTGATTCGCCACCAAGCCGGCTATGTGAGCACCAACACTGTAGCCCATCACGTGGATACTCGCGACCGGTATCCCACGAGGGTGATCTCTCAAGTACCTCACTAACTGAGCAATACATTGTGAACAGAAATCCGGTCCCCACTGCATTTGCGACAGACATGGCTCGCGGACTAATGATCCGTAGTCGACGATTATTATGTTGTAGTCGCCGCGCTTGAAATACGCTTAAAATTTTTTAAAATTATAATTTTAATCGTAAAAAATTAGTAGTTAATTATAATCTATATCATTGAGAGAAAAAGAAAAATTTTGTGTCCAAAAGGTCCCAGTGAAAAGTCATAGGGGCGTATAAAAAATTTCTTTTCGGAAATTGGCGTATTTTGGTCTGAAATGTGCAGAAATTAAAAAAAAAAAATTTTTATATGTCCTTATGGCTCCCGGGACCCACCTAGGATGTCATAAGGGCGTATAATGAAAATTCTATTCTTTTTTCTAAGTCCAAAAAAATTTTTAGTTTGGAGAAAATTTTTTTTTTGCATTTTTTCACGATTCATACAAAAATTCGTTGATTCCCGAAATAAAATTTTTTTATACGTCCTTATGGCATCCGATGTAAGTCCCGGGAGCCATAAGAGCGTATAAAAAAATTTTTTTTTGGAAACCGACGTTTCTTTTCATGAAATGTGCAGTAATGCAAAAAAAAAATTTTTTTCTTCAAACTAAAAATTTTTTTGGACTTAGAAAAAAAATAGAATTTTTATTATACGACCTTATGAGTATAAAAAAACGTTGATTTCATTTTTGGATCTAAAAAAATTAGTAGTTAAATTTAATAAATTTTCATTGGATTAAAAAATATGTTATCAAATTAAAATTTCATTGAATTTATATAAAAAATTATAAAATTATTTTTATGATTTAAAAAATTATTAATTTAGAAAAATCAATACTTGACTTTTATTAACAATCATTAGATCTAAATTTTCATGTAAAATTTATTTTCTTGAATAAATTTTCAAATAAAAATTAGTTAGATTAAATTTAATTAGATCTAACAAAATCTAATTAAAATTTTTTGGATTTAATTTTATAAAAAATAAAATTTATTTATAATTAAAATTCAAAAATATAAATAAAATGTTAATAAAAATTTAACTGAATTTATTATTGAATATTATCTATTTAATAATCTTAAATCATTAATATATCATTGAATATTACAAGATAAAATAAATTAAAACCGAATTACACGTTACAAAAATTGACTATAATAATATACTCCTCTATTCATAAACGCGTTTAATAACATAAATGAAATAATTACATATTACAAATTTCCCAGCAGTTAAATATTTCCTAATACTTAATAATAATATCATAAGTAACTTAAATGAGATAGTTCTCGCAATTGCTGGTACTCTCACTAATAAAACTAACTAACCGGTCGACAACCTTATCTATTCCTTCTCCTTTCACGCACAATTTCCGGCATTGCCTTATAATCATTATCATTATAGTTATCATTAATTTACAATAACATAATCATAACCACGCTGCGAAGCCCACGAATTAAATAAAAATTAAATCTAAATAAAATTACCATAATCACAATACTTATCCTCACCATTCCTCAGATCAGTGCTCGGCGCTAAATTTCTTCCGCCTCCAAATCCGTGGATTATTATTTTCGTCGGATGAGACCGGTCAAACGTCGTGTATTCCAATGACCGGCGATTCAGGACGTCAAGGAGAACTGGATTTTTTTGAGTCGTTCTGTTAAATTATAACAGTAAATAAATTCTTTACTTTTTCGAGTTTACAAAACTTTAATAACATTATTTTCAATATATAATTTTTTTTTTTTTTTTTTTTAAAAGAATAAAAATAAATATATGGATACACAGAAAACTTTCTTTTATAATTTATTGCAGTGAATAAAACGTCAACTTGACGGACAGTTTTATTTTAAAATTTAGAAGGATCCTTCCGAAATGATTATTTTAATTTAAACTACCGAGAGTCTATTTATGACATAAGTAGTGAGTACTCAGTGAGAGTAAGTCAAGTACTTATTATTTAGACAAGTAAACATGTACATAAAATCCCGGAGAAAGGTGAGTTCATCAGTATTGAGGTCACTTTCAATTTAACATACGTTGATCGTGATCTTGAAATTAAAAGTTTTCTTTTTAATGTTTGTTTTTTTTAATAAATTTTTTTACAACACTCTAATTGTAATTAATAAAAAAGTAATTGGTCAATGTGATTATTCTTATGTAAAATTATAAAATAAAAAAATTTTTTATCAAAGAATTTATATTTTTTATACTTTCGAATTTTTTAATTGGAAAATTTAATATTTAATTCAATTATTACTCATTAGTAGAATTATTAATTGTTATTAAATTAAAATTCTAGATTTAGGTATTACCTGGTGTACAAATAAAACTCTATTTGTGGATGCGGACAGATGAAGGGAGGCTTCGCACAAGAAGTACTATTAAAGAGATCTTTCAGAGTTTTATTTTGGCCGCTTACGTTTGCTAAAAATTATATTTACTATTTTATTTAATTAAATAAAAATTTTTATAAAATTATCATTATAAATTGTTGAGTATAAGTGAATATATTGGCATGCAAATTAGTGAATAAATTAATTGAAACTTTTACAGAATTAATTAATAAATATAGTTATTGAGCATATATATTGTCATTGAAAAGCGGAAAAAATTCATTGAGATGTAACGAGACGTCTGAGGATTTTTGCCCTTGACTTATCGTCCTTGTCTTTGTCGCCCTACACGCGACTCGATGAAGATAAGGCAAGATAAAAAGCTGGGAAAGGAAAAGGATAATCGCGAATGAGGCAAAGGTCACTTGGATTGGTGTCAGTCTTCTATTGAATTTATATTCTGGTTATAATTAATTGAATGTTTCATAATAGTGTACTTTGAGCTTTTAGTTTTATGATCATTATTATGAATTATTATTTCACTTTTTTTTTTAATTGTAAAAATGATTTTTTTATAAATTTTTGTTTCAAAGTAATTTTTTAAGTATTAATTAATTTATACATTAATTAAATACAAATTAATTTTTATAAAATATTAATTTTGACAAAATTTTTTTAACAAAAAAAAATTTTTTTTATGTTAATAAAATATTAATTTTTTTTTTAATTTTGCTAAAAATCATTAAAAAAATTTTTTTTTATTAATTTTGATAAAAAGCTAATCTTCACAAAAATTCAAATGTAAAAAAATGAAAGAATAAATTTATTTTAAAAAAAATTCACAAAATATTTATAAAAATAAAAATAAAACTTACATGTTTGAAAAACCAAAAAAAATGTTACAAAAAGAAGATGTAGAACAAAAGTGACCGCCATGTCCGGCACTCCCGGCGTATGTGATATAACATCGGACGTGTCTAGTATCACCGATGGTAAAAATATATTTTTTTTTGGACGTGATTCTTTAACGTTTGATGTCGCGGTTTAAAATGTAAACTCATCAGGGATCCAAGAGAATTTAGAAAGTACAAGTATATTACGATGGGAGTCCCGGCATTTCCCCTATTCACGGTCCAGCTCCTACGCATGCGCAATCGATCAATTATTTTAATCAAAACTCTTGTTTGCAATTCGCAGGATTAAAAAATCATAAAATTATACACAAAAAAAAAACTTGTGATTGAATTGAGCTGTTTAATTTATATTTATTTCGCGGTAAATATTAAGTAAATATTAATCTTGATACTGATAAGGAAGTACGCCGTCTATTATTTATATAGGAGCCCTCCCCGTTTTGGATCTTTATGCAATCGCTATTTCATTGTTGGTTTTCTCAAAATGACGAGACGTTGCGCTTCATTTTTTTTTATTTATCATTTATAATTATTTGTTGTCATTTTATTGTTTGCATTTGTTAACCAGCCGTGTGGGAAATTAAAAAGTATGCATTTTTTATTCTTTGAATTTTATGCAATAAATTTAATGATGTAAAGGATGATTAAATGGATTTTATATCACGCACGGACAATAATCATAATACTGAGATCCAGTGGAAAGTAAGCGGATGAACGCGATGGAATGTAATTAATAATTAAAAAATGCATTTAAATACTGGGAGGACATGTCATTTGTCCTGAATAAGTGAGCATGGTGGTTATTAGTGTCGAAAGTTTTACGGCAAATACAAAAATATTTCATTTAATTACAGGAGTCGGGTTTTATCAACTCTTGATTTGTGCATACTGGATTCCATTATGTCATGTGGAACGTTGCGTTGTTTTTTTTTTCTATGAAAATTATTCTTTATTTAAATTAAACTGTACTCAAACTAATTTTATTGTGATATATTTGATCACAAGATTTAATCATTTTGATTTTAAGTAAGAAATTCATTTTTTTTTATTTTATCATTTTGAATCGAGGAAATTTATTTTAAAGAAATTTTTTATATAGAAAAATTGTATTAAAAATAATTTAATTGAAAATTTTTTTTTATTTAAACTTCTAATATATTTTTTTCTGAATTGAGAATTAAAATTAAAAATTTTTATTTAAAAAATTGAATAAATAAAATTATAATTCGTTTAAAAATACAAAAAAAAAATATTTACGTTAAAAATAAAAATGACCTTAATTTGAGATTTTTTTTTATCAAAATAATTATAAGCTACTACAATATATACTATAAAATTCTTAAAAATAAATTTGGTAATTAAAATTAATGAATAAATAAAATTGAGGTGAATTCATAAACTTTTAATTTAAAAGATTTTTCTTACACTTTATTCTCAAATAATTAATTTTAAAGGTATTATTTAATAATACACCCAGATTACAATGTACATACATATTTTACATAATTATATGATGAAATAATTAACAAACCATCCAGTATATTTTTTGCAATTAACGATTAATTTTCATTATTTTATTATTAATTAATTACTTTTACAAGTCGGTAAACATTAATCATTAATCATTCATCATTACAATAATAAATATCAATTTTATTGTTTATAATAAAATTCTACTTTTGACGTTAGTCACCTTTCAAAGAATTAGTTTTATTGTCAATCAGCAATTGAAAAATTTAATATATATATGCAATATCGAAGGCAAGAAGAAGTCGCTAAGTTTTACATTTTATTATTGTATTATTTTATTATTATTATTATCTTTTACCAAGCAAAATTTTACCTCTACTGACATTCTCAAAAGCTTATTATACATTACTTCATAATTCATAATATAACATTTACTATTTTGGTACGCAAGGCCTACCCGAGTAAAAAAGATTTTAAATAATTAGATACGATTATATATAATTTATTTATAATTGTAGATCATCTATATATAATTAGATACAATTGTATAAAATTATACACAGAAAAAAAGAATCAAGAAAATATTTTTCTTCCTAATTATTTTCTTGAGCGAAAAAAAAATTTTTTTTGACAAGAAATTTCATTTATTCCAACAAAATTAATTCTCTTGCCTTAAGAAATCTGTATCTTGATCCAAAAAAATTTATTTAAGCCAAGAAAATCTTTTTTTTTTTTTGAGAAAATTCAGCCTTTTTCCTCCAAAAAAATTTAGTTCTTGATAAAATTAAATTTTCTTGTCTTGAGAAAATTTCTCTCTTGCTCTAAAAAATTAAATATTTCGATAGAAGTAAATTTTCATTAATATTTTTATTGATTAACATGTTAAATAATATTGAATCATTTTTTTTTCATTCAATATGTATAATTGCACGGTAAAATAATATAAAATAGGTATTTTTAATAATATAAAATGGAACTTTTTTTTTCTTTCTAGAAATAAAAATTAGTTTTAGCTGCTCCAATCAAGGAGTTTTTAAGTTTTTAGTTTGCAGCTTATTACATCACAAAAATATATTTTTTCATATGCAAATAAAATTATTTAAAAAAAAAAAAAAGTAGCGAATTAATCTTTAAAGCGTCAAGTCCGACATTCGATTCCTGGCCACGCTGGATTTGTTTTATTTCAGTATAATTGTATCTAATTGTATAAAATCATTTTTACTCGGGTACGTATTTATTCACTTTCTTCAAATTCTGCAATACAAACAACTATTTTTACTCTAAAAATTTTGATTAAAAAATCGTCATTGGAAACTATTAAAAAAAAAAAAAATGTTATTTATTGTCCTTAAAAATTATTACTTTCATATATATTTTTTTATTAGATTTATTTAACTCCTTTATTGTCGATATAATTGATACATTTTATATTAAATATACCGATAAAATTCGTATCAATTTATTTCTTAACTATTTTATAATTTTATATATTTATTTATTTTTTAATCTCTTTTTTAATTAATTAATTAATAAAGTAATAAATCGGTAAACTAATTTATCAATATATACAATAATCAAAGCGAAATAATTATTCTATATAATTAATAAAAAAAATTATTTAATATTTAGAGATATGATTTAGTTTCACGTACGCACACTACAGAAATTACATTTAACCACATACAAACTAAATAAATCAATAATTAAATTTAATAATATCAAATAAAATTATCTATTTAATCCAGAGATATATATTATAAATAATTAACGTTTATGTACAAAAAAAATTCCATTCATCCAACAATTGCAACGTAATTATAAAATCGATAATAAAATTAAACTACAAAGCAATAGACTAAATAAATTATCATAACAACAATTTTAATAATTATTGTTATTAACTATTTATAATTATAATATTAATAATAAAAAAAAAAATCTTTCGGCACTTTACACACAAGTATATTTTATTGTCATAAAATTATTATTTTTTTCTTAATATATATATAAATATATCAGAATTATTGTTCGACAGCATCAGCACTTAGCTTATTATCATTATTCTTATTTTTATTTTATTATTATTGTTATATTTATTTTTTTTTTGAATTAAATATAATTAAAGTTATATTTGTATTTCGGAGATCAGGGAGACTATCAACTTAAATACCTCAACACTATTAGGCCTGATACTACACTCCATCTAATGATAATTATTTATATTTTATTTTATTTTTTTTTTCATAATATTTTCTCATCGATCTTTCGCAGATACTTTTCTTTATTTCATCATTGACATTTGGAGAAGTTTTTTTATTTATTTAATAATTTATGTACTTATCTATTTTATTATACTTCAAGTTTTTATAATACAGAACAATGCGCGTAAATTTTTGATAAAAATAAAAAAATAAAAATTGGTTGTCTGTAAAGTCGGTTTACGGACGATAGTTTTACGTGATAACGTCTTAAAAGAACATTGATGAAAAATTTTATGCTTTTATAAATTAAATTGAATTATTATCACTGAATAAAAATTGTTTTTTATTTGAAAATAAAATTTAATATTTAAAAATTATTTCAACAAAAAAAAATACTTTAATAATGTTAATGCATTGATAATTAAAAGTTGATGTAATAATTTAAAAATTGGTATAATTAGTATTATTTATAATTAATATTAACTATTTTATTAAAATTTATCGTTTATAGTTATTATTAATTTATTTATTAATAATTAACATTAATTATTAATATTATCAATAATAATAATTTGATATAATTTTACATAAAAATTTTTAAGACAAGTTAAAAATATTAATTTTTAATGTTTAAATATTATTCACAGTTTTTGCAAATGTTCATAAATTTATAAGACGTTATCACGACAAAAAACTGAATTATTAATCTGTATTTCTTCTTAAATCATTTCAATTTTTCCAATTACGTATTTAATATCCCAAATTGGACTAAAATTTGTTTAAACTCATAAAAATTTAGAGCGTTATATATATCTAGCCAAAATTCCCGTAGCACTTGCGAGAAGCGACGCCACCTAGCGGCGCAGAGCTGAATTACCAAGAAAATATTTTTTTTTTATAATAAATTTTTACACGCATTGCTCTTGATAAAAAAAAAACTATCATTCAAAATAATTACATATATATCTAAATAATTTATTAAATATTTGGCTTTTATAATATAAAATTTCTACCTAACAAAAATTAATAAACAAAATTTCTATTTTTCTAAATAAATTATTCAATTGAAAATGAACAAATATAATTCAACTGTTATGTAATCAATATTATGTTTAAAATTTATATATAATTTATTATATTAACACGTCTCATCATCAATATTATTATTTCCAAGCATTAACATTTCAATAATTACTTTTTCATTTTTTTAATTACTGTATTCATATATTTTTGTTGCCATAATTTCATACAACAGAATTGATACTCTATTTTTTTTTTTTTTTATTAATATATTTTTTCAATAATATATATACACATATATACATAAATGTATATGCATATATATATAAATTTATTAATATAATCAATAATCGACAATACTCTATATTATAACGGTCATGTATATTAATATTTATATATTTTTTTAAATTATTTAAATGCTTTATTACTCGATTAAAAAGGTCTCGCGTAAATTGACTAATTTCTCATCATGAGTTCGTTTATTAAATAAATTTTTTTAATTAAAAGTTAGCTTTTTTTTAATAATCGGACAAAAAATTAATTTTATTATTCCTTTCATTGTTTTACTTTCAAGTTTCAATAACTTTCATATGTTATATATATATATACTATATAATTCTATTTAATTTGCGTAAATATGTTTCAAAAATCCGTTTTCCTTAGTTACTTTTATTACATTTAAAAAAAAAAAAAAAAAAAAAAAATATTGAAGTAATATAATTATTGAATAAACTTTCATACGGTTTGATACTTTCGTCTTAGTAATACATTTAATTTATATAAATAAAATTTATCGCTAAACTTTAAAATTGAATAAGTTAATACCTAAAAGTATCAGCCAATTGTGCTTTATTTCACATTTGTATTGTTATTGTCTCCACTTGTATTTATTAACATCCATCATTTATTTAAATATAATATAAATTTTAATTTATTAAAAATTTATTTCCTAATAAATAAAGTTTCCATATCAAATGTGCTGTAATCAACACGTGCGATTAAAAACAAGTGCATTTATTATTAATAATTATTTTGATTACTCAATTCCATATAAATAAATAATCCATTTTTTTTTTCCTTCATATTATTGTCAGTATAAGTTATATAAGTATAATTATCATCATTTTTTATTATTTTTAAACTATTATTGTTGAAAATTTAAACAATCAATTCCTGGTTCCAATTCTATCAGTTATTTAAATTACCAAAAAATTTTTTTCATCAATCTTTTTATAAAAAATAATTATTTATTATTATTATCGTTATTGTAAATACTTTCTTCGTTGGCTTTTAGCACTATTATCTGTCCTCTTAGGTATTTTATTTATTTTTTTTTTTAGAGGAAGTAAATATATATATTCTTCTTTTAAATTATTTTATACTTTCATTGTTTTCTTTTTTGATTTTTAAAATTAAAGTCTTGAAAATTTTTAAATTAAAGTCTTAAAATTTTTTAAATTGAAGTCTTAAAATTTTTAGACTAAAATCAATTTATCTTCTTGGGAAGAAATAGAAATAAAAATAAAAAACGAACCTACCTGATGAATAATTTAACAAAAAAAAGGACTAAAAATACTTGTAATTTATTCCCACTGCTGCTGATGATGCTGCTGGGTGACATCATGAGAGTGATCGTCAATCGTAGGCGGCTGGACTTGAGTTTCATGAACATCGCTGGCGAAAGGATTTGACGAATGAAAGGGATTCGTATTGTTTGTCGTTGATCCGTAGTTAATTACTGGTTGGCTGCTATACGAGCTGGCTTCTGTTTGTCCGCCGTCGTTCCACCCTGCACTTACGTCTACTGATGGTTGCTTCTGTGACGGATTAATTATTGGTATTATTATTGATGTCATTAATATTTATTAATAGGTCACAGGTCGATTAGGTAATTGAAGTATAACACTTACTATGAACTCGGATTGCATAACTTTGGGTGGTGGCGGGACTGGTGGCTTGTTTTGCCCGAGATCGTCCAGTGGGTTCCAGCTTCCTTGCTCCTCCGTTGCTGGATCAGCCCATGGTTGCAATTCTCCGGAACAGAAAATTCCGTAGAATGTTACACCGAAAAAGTGGACGCATGCTGCCATTATGAAGACGTTCCTCCAACTTTCTCTGTCCTTTAATTTAAAATTAAATAGTTATTTTTATTATTTTGAAATTTATTTGAGTTGAATTTTGAAATCGGTGATTTTGATTAATTTTTTTATTTGTTTTATATAAATTGAAATTGAAAGAAAACAGTTTAATTTTTTTTAAATTATTTGTAGGAAATTTTTTTTAATTTTTGTGAAAATCAAAATTTTAATAAAAATTCAAAACAATATAAACTTTAAAAAATATTTTGCATGAGTAAAAATTTCTCAAAAATTTTTTTAAATATTAATTTAAAAAAGTAAAATTTTCAAAATGTATTTTTAACATTATTTTATAAACTCAAATTTTTAAAAAATCATTTTTAATAAATTTTTGATCAATCTTTATTTTTAAAACAAAATTTAAAAATTTAATTTCAATATAAATTCAATTTTGAAAACACCACTTTTAATAAATTTTCAAAAAAAAAAATTTAATTGATTTTTAACTTTAATCTGTAAATTAAAATTTTCTAAAATCATTTTTAATCAATTAAAATAGATGAGAAAATTCCAAGTACAAAAAAATAGTAAATTATCCACAATATTACAAAAATCAGATAAAATAATCAAATTAAAAAAAATCATGATAAATATTAAAAAAAAAAAAAAATACAATGTACCTTATTTTTAGTAATAGTATCGACGAAGAAAGGAACAAGCAATCCAGCGATAGTTCCAATACCATTAGACATCCCCATCAAAATACTAGCATACCGTGGAGCGATGTCAAGGTGATTGACATTGAAACCAGAAATAGCAAACCCACTGCAGGCCACCCCGATCGCCAGAGCAATCGTCGCACCAGCTCCGTTATTGTGAGTGGTCGCGTTGGCAACTACCAAGAAAAAGAGCGCTTCCATTCCGAACCCTCCGCAATTGAACAACTTTCTTACATTGGTCGTAGTCATTCTTCCCGTCTTACGCAAATGATCTGCCAGCAATCCACCGCATGGTACTATTATCGTCATTAATAAATGAGGCAGCGAGCCAACCACTCCGGTCTAATAAAATTAAGTCAATTTTATTCAAACTGCTCCCAAGTAACTTCCTTAATTACTATTATAATTATTACCTCAACTAGGGGCATATCAAATGATTCGTGCATAAACCGCGCCTGGAACAGCACCAGCAAGTAGAAATTCCAGGATCGGCAGAAGTTTGCGACTATTATTGCGTAAACCGGCATAGAGGTGAAAAATTTTTTCCATGGGGTTGAGGAAAATGTGGGAATCGGTTGAGTGTTCAATCCTTTTCCTAAAGAGTCTTCTATGTAATGCAATTCCCGGGCGGAAATACAAGGATGTTTCGATGGCCGCTCAAATGATAACCAGAGCCAAAAGCAGTACCATATTAATCCGCAAACACCTAAAATTTTTTTCAATTTTTAATAATATTAAAAAAAATAATTTGATTTAAGGAAAATAAATTTCAACTAAGATTATTTTAAATTCTTGAGTTAAGAAATATTTTTTAAAATTTTAAGTGTATTTAAATTGATTCAAAATTTCTTCATTTCAATTCAAGAAGATTAAACTCTTCAAAATTATTTTTTTTTTGTTCAAGAACTGTTTTTGAAACAAGCTAACTTTTTTTTGTTAGCATTAAAATTAATTGTTTTGTAGAAAAAAAAAATTTTTTTACATCAATTCGTTCTTTCAATTAATGATTTTACTAAAAAATTTTAGATTTAATAATTAACAAATAAAATAATTGAGATCATTTTTATTATTCTTTATTTAATTAAAATGAAAAATTTTATAAATATTTATGAAATATTTTTATTATTAAAAATAATTTCTGACAAATATCGCGTATAATAAAAATCCTATTTTTTTTTTCTAAGTCCAAAAAAAATTTTTAGTTTGAAGAAATTTTTTTTTTGCATTTCTTCACGTTTCACACAAAAATACGTTGATTCCCGAAAAAAAATTTTTTTATAAGCCCTTATGGCATTCGAGGAGGATCGCAGGAGCCATAAGGGCGTATAAAAAAATTTTTTTTGCATCAAAGAAAGTAGTTTTAAAATGAATAATAAAAAATTTGATAAAAATTGTAAAAATACGAAGAGTAAAATTACCGTAGAAATAAAAAGATGCTTGCCAACCGAAAGAATTGCTAAGTAAAGCAGAAAGTGGCATTCCAATAACAACTGCCGCGTATGAACCGCAAAAAGCGAGAGTTGCCAGTCTTGATCGTTCTAATGGCGGTGCCCAGTAT
This sequence comes from Cotesia vestalis, assembly GCA_000956155.1. Lineage (NCBI taxonomy): Eukaryota > Metazoa > Arthropoda > Insecta > Hymenoptera > Braconidae > Cotesia > Cotesia vestalis. Next base: position 26,922 of record JZSA01001443.1, read on the forward strand.
TTCCAGATACCGTGACAAGCTGGATAAGTCACTCCCTATTAAGTAAATAAATTTTACTTACAAATAATTAATTCATTTAAATTTCTTTCTTAAAAAAAATGTCATTGAATTTAATTTAAAAATTTTGAGCAATCAATGAAGAATGAAAATAATAGTAATAATTACTTCAACAAGTCCTTTAAGAACTTGAACACACATATCAACAGCAGCATGAACGGACAAAGCACCAGGTACAAGAAGATTGAGGAATGAGGAGGCAGCAATAGCCATTCCAAAAATTCTGTTGGCAGGATAGAGCGAGGCCAAAAATCCTCCAGGCACCTGGGTGACAAGATATCCCCAGAAAAATGAGGAATCCAGCAAGCCCTCGGTACCCACGGTCCAATTAAACTTGGGCTGTCCGTCGCTGTTTGTGTCGTTCTTCATTATCAATTTAGCCATGCTCATGTTACATCTCATTCCGAAAGAAATAACAAAACCTGAATTCCGAAAAATTGAAAAATTTAATTTTAATAATTTTGACCAGTTTAATTGTCAATAATTGTTAATGTAAAATAGGATGTAAAGAATAAAACAAATTAATTAAAATGGGAAATATATATTGAGTAAATGGGTTACCTAAGCATGCGAGGGTGGCGATCGTGTACCTCTTGGATAAACAAGGACACTCGGGCATACAATATGTGTCAATGTGACGTAACGGCGGTCTCTCAGGTTCTGGCAGCGAGTCGAGGGACCCACGGGGCTGCAAATCGCGGTCTTGCTCATATCCCATATTGTCCTTAGCGCTCTCATTGTTCGGCATCGCAAACTCCTCATATCCTCGCTGGTTTCTTCTCTCGATACGCAGTCTACCGAAATTTGATCAATAAGTTCTTAATTCACCGCGCAATATATTCTCTATTGTCGTACTCGCGCTCAAATACTCTCACGCCTTTGTCTCATCGATGGGAAATTACTTTTTTAATGATGTCCTATAGACTTTTTTATTTCTTTTGGGGAAGAATGGGTACAAAAAAAAAAGAAGGGTGGTGTGCGATGAATAAATCATTGCCCTTTCATTTTATTCAGATCTTTTTTTTTTTTTTTAATTGTAAATCTTTTAATTTTACTTCGTTATTATTTAATTTTGGAACTTCCATTGCTAAATCATGAAGAAAAATTGACAGATATTATGTATGGAAAAAAAAAAATACTTGTTTTAGAAAAAAATTTCGCTCTAGACTCGCTCGGCTGCCCAATTTTAAAACACAGTAACTACTAAATTTTTATACCTGATTTTTTTTAGTATTGCTACATTTTTTATAACTTTTAGATCTTAATTTCAAGTAATTTTTCTTAAAAATATTTATATTCAAGAATTTTCTATTCAGAAATCAAATTTTTTATCAATTTGGCGCGCAAACTTTTTTTTAATACGAAAAATTTTTTAAAATCTTAAAATTCAGAGTCACCTTCTCACGAAACAAACTTTAATCAAGAAAATAATTTTAAAGAGCTTTAACGTCTTGAAATAAGTTAAAAAAAATCTTAAACTGACATTTTCTTGGTTTAAGTAAATTTTACTTGATTTAATAATTTTTCTCTTGATTAAAATTAATTTTTTTTGTAACTTCTCGCTAAGGAAATTAAAAATTTTCAAAACTTGGAAAGTTATGGGTTTTATCCCATTTTTTTAATGCAGGAATTTTTATTTTTGATAATTTTGAGAATATATTTTCTTACATTGAAAAATTTGAAAAATTAATAAAATTATAATTGTTTTTATTTAATTTAAATTTGTAAACTATTTCGTATATTTTTTAATTTAATAAAAAAATTATTATCTCAAATTCATTTTTTAAATTAAATCAAGTTAATTTGTTTTCCAAAATAATAAGTTTTGAGCACTTAAGTATGATAATAAATTAATAATTAATAATTAAATTAATAAATTATTGATGAAATAAATAATCAATGTTGTTTAAGGATAACAAAAATATTTCAACTCACAAAATAGTTAATATTTATTACGCCCGTTTGTGATCAAATCGTAACCAAAACTGATTATTTCATCATTCTATTCCAACATACATAACTTTAATCAAGCTTAACCTTTCTAATGTCAAACATATCATTGATTAATTTTACCATGACTAACCACACTAAAAATATTTAAAAAATCTCAAAATTAAGTTTATTATTAATATTTACTTTTTTGTAGAATTTACAATGACATAAATATTTTTTTTGCTCTAATTTTGAAACAAAAAATTTTTTTTAAGTTTCTAGACTCAATAAAGTCTATAGCTTTTGAGGAGTAAACATCTTTGAAGTAATTAATAGAATTATCTGCCTATCAAGGCGGTTTTACCCGATATTAAATCAAGTCATCTATTTGTATATAATTGGCTTTTAGTCACTGAAAATTAAGATAATAGATTTAATATCTGCTAATTTTTGTTTGTATAATATTTTTGTCTAAATTTAAAATGAATTATTAAAAGATTTAAAAAATTTTAATAATTATTTTATAAAAAATTGTCAATGTAAAATCTATTTACTAAACGTTATTGACATGAAAAAGAGGAGGTTGATCGTGACGAAGATAATGAAAAAAAAAAAAATAATCCGTGACCGAGCAGATGATAAATAAGAAAAATATTTAATTGACAGCAAACACTTTTTTAAATTTTAAATTAAAATCTATTTTTATTTCCTTTTTTTTTGTGAAGTTTATTATTGTAAAATTAGTAGCATTAATTTTCAATTAAATCAGATAATAATAATAGTAATAATTTTAAAAAATAAATTTTTGACCAAAGAATTTTTTTTTTTCATTATAAAAAAATTTTTATTGTAATAAGATAAATTATTTAATTATTATAACGAAAATACAATAATAATAATGATAATAATTTTTAAAAAATAAATTTTTTACTAAAGAATTATTTTTTTTTCCTTATAAAAAAAATTTTTGTTGTAATAAAATAAATAATTTACTTATAATAACAACTTACTCAGCAAGCTTTCCATCAACCCTAGATTTAATAGTCGCGAGGGCTCCGAGACCCGCTGCCGCGAATCCGGACATCTTTAAATTATTGGGGTTGCCTTTGGATTAATATTTAGTTGTTACGTTTTGCAGCCCCTAGAAATAAACAATAATTGAAACTTTATTTATTTTATTGATTTAAACATCACAATATACATATATTTCATCCAGTTCAATAAATTTTACAATAAAAATATGAATAGAAATGGAAGACGAGAGCGATGACTGTCTATTCATACAGAGGAAATGAATCTGCCCTGGTTACGTAAAATACAAAAGTTATAAGATACAAGTGGTAGTAAATGTGTTAGGTCGACAAGTGAGTACAGGGAATCCTTAGGGGTTGAATTTTATAGTACAGTCCCGCAGTAGATACCAGGGATGTTTATTTAGAGTAGTTGCCCATCTACCCTCCTAATCCTCGGTACTTTCGAGGGATCGTCTCTCGAGAATTGAAAAAAAAAAAAATATTAATTAGAATTAACTTTTATATGCAATTATATTAATTAATAAATTTTTAATAAAAAAAATTTTCATTCACTGAAAAAACACTTGAAATAAAAAAAAAATATATATCAATAAAATTTGCACTTAAAATTTCACTGAAACACTGAAAAAAATCACCAAAAAATTTCACTTTACAGCATAATAACTCCCACAGAATATAAGTATAATATAATAAAATATATATGAGTGAAATAAATATATATAACACTATTTAACATTCACAACTATTGATCACTGGAAAAATTTCAACGACTTTGCGAAAAATTTTCCAACAAGAAAAAAAAGACGAAAAAAATAAAATTACACAGTGAAAATTATTAAATAAATAGCAAGGGGTTGGATAAATGGATTGATTATATATAATAACTAATAACTAATGACTAGTAACTCACCAATAATTAAGTCCAGGTGAGCGTAAGTGCGGAGTGGGTTCGAAAGCGCGGGATCGCGACGATGAACGTCGTCGTCGTCCTCGACGAGCTCGTAGCTTCCTCGAAGAGCTTCTCGTCGGCGCCAGCGCATTTACATCTCGCCCTCCCATTGGACAGAGATTCACGACGCATCGATATCACTGGCCAATAAAACTGACAACCCCTTCTCAAAATGACCCTAGGCGGAGCTTTTCCTGGAGCTTTTACCTGTTATATTAATAATAATAATAATAATTAAAATTATAATAATAATAATGATCATTCTAATCATGATAATAAGTGAGAAATAACAATCAAGTCGTGTCTTGACATAAATAATTATCACAAATCATTTTAATTCAATCAATCACGTTTATTTAATTTCTTCATTAGAAGTAATTGTTGAGTTTATAAAAGCTGAATTAATTGTCAAGCATTTTAGTTAAATATTTTTTTTTTTTATTAAATTTAATTGGTAGTTTTTATTAAAAATAAAACTAGGCAAGTTATAAAAAATTTTAGGTATTTATTTATTTATTTTTATTTAAATTGAACATCCCAAAGGGTCTTTAACAGGATTAGTCAATTTATACAAAGTTTTAGATAGAGACAGAATATTTACACTAAAAAAAAAAAAATTCTTGACAGGATAAATTTTCTTAGCACAAGAAAATATTAAAAAAGATTGAAAATTTCTTGAGTTAAAAAAATTTCTTCTTGCTTCAAAATAATTTTTTGCCTTCCTTAAAAAATTTTTTTGTGCAAAAAATTTTTTTTTCTGTGTACATAAGTTTACGATTACTCTATATAAACCAAAGTTTCTGTACTTAAACACTATAAAATTGATAAGGTTAATTGATTAATAGAATAAGAAAAAAATCATATTTGGAGCAATGTAAGATGAATTTCATTTTAATTTGTACTGTTATTAAACTAGATACTTAAATTGCATAAATTAAACGACTTGGAATTATCAAATATTTTTATTTAAAGCTTCAATATTAATGTATGTTACGCAAAGTTAATAGAAATGTTATACAATACATTATGTAATACATTACAGTATCAATAAATCTTTATTATAAATTTAAATAAACTTTTGTTCAAGCGATTTAGTCGCTGTAAGTCAAGTAAGATAAGTTTCATAAATATCAAAATTATGATCCATAATTTACAATCCATAAGCAAGCATGAAACTATTTTTTGAAATATGTAGGAGAAAAAAAACTAACTTTTGAGGGAAAAATAAAATTTTATTGAATCAAGAAAATAATTGTTTTGTTTTAAAAAAAATTTACTTGTTAATTTTTTTGGCTTACGTAAACCTTTTTTTGTTTGTGGAAAATGCCAAGCCAAAAAAAAATTTTTTCTCGAAAAATTTTTATTTTTTTTTAATAAATAAAACTTGATAAAAAATTTCTTCGTCTGACTTTAAAATAATAAATCACTCTAAATTTATTTTTCTGCTTCAAAAATTTATCTCTTGAGTCAAATTAATTTTTTTTTTTAATGTAAAATTTAATTATTCTGTATAAAAACTTTTTAAAATAAATTTGTTTTTTTTAATAATTCAACTCTTAAAGTCTAAGAAGTTTCGTTATTTTAAGTAAAGCAAAAAAATTTTCGAACTAAGAGCTCTTTTTTGTCTAAGTAAATTTTACTCAATTTAAGAATTTTTTATCAGTATATTTTTAATTTTTCAAGGTTTGATTTTGGCTGTAAAATGCACCAGAACTCATTTATTTGCAAAAAAAAAAAATTTGCAATGGAAGAATAAGCGACTGTATAATTTTATAAAGAATATTTAAAATTTATATTAATTTTAATGAAAAAAAGATTTGTTGCTAGTCTTCATTTAAAATCTTTTCTCAGAGAACTTAATTTAAAAAATTGAAAGTAAAAATTAATAAATTATAAACAAAAGTTTGAAAATAATTAAAATTGTTCCTAAAAAAAAAATGTCTATACAATTTTTATTTATATTATTTAATTTAATTTAAATAAGGGAGAATACCAAAATAAAGACGTTAATAAAAATTTAATAAAATAGTAATTTAATTATAATCGAGTTTGAATAGCCCGTGGAGAGACTAATATACTGAATTGTCAGAGATAAATAGAGAGAAGATGTGATGGTGAATAGTGATAAACTTTTCCCCTTGAGTTTTACGCTCGTTTTTATTTTGAAAAGAGAGCCAAGTCAGTAGGTAGAGCTTCGCCGCGTGCGTCTACAATTATACTTTATCCATCGTAGTAAGCTCGATAGTCCCCAAACATATCTGTGCGGCGAAAGCTCTTGCCTTGATAAAAGTTAAATAAAACCGAAAACTGACAAAAGAAAATAAGAAAAATAACCATTTAATAATTAATAACAAAAGTGGATGAAATATGGATTTGTGATTTTGTAACGCTGTGATAAAATTTTAGGAATGATGATAAATAGGCGTAAGATTTGGGGAAAATAATTTTGGGAGCAAAAAGTCGTAAAGCTAAATAAAAAGGGAAAGAACGTGTTATTATATATCGGAAAGCTAAGCGGAAGGAATCGGAATCCTGGATAGACGTAAGAAGCAGGACGGTATTGTTACAAACAGAGGAAGCGAGCTGAGAGCAGACTGAATAGGATGTAGTGAGTAGTGTGTAGTGTGTAGTGTGTAGAACCCTCCTTTCCGCGGTTGCCAGGAAATATCGATCGGCAAACCGGCACGGGGGACGGACGGATAGGATGCTGCCACTGCTATGTGCTTTTATATGTACTATATACTACTGGCCCGTTGTATTACTCACGATTTTTTATTTCATTCCTATCCTAGCCGACTTACTCATGGGAAACACACCAGCACTTTGTCTCTACTACTTGTAGTATGAATTATATTAAGTAGTACTTACGTTGAATAAATACTTACATGCTATAGATGCATCAGACGCACCGCCGATTTTAAATAAGTCTTTTCTACTTGTTTCGTTAGTTGACCAAAAGTTCAACTCTGCTGTCGCTTAAATTATTGTTGCTCTTTTAATTAATTAATAATTATGATTTTTTTTTTTGTGAAAAAATTATGTATGGAATTTAGTAATTTAATTATTATTATTAGTATTAATTTTTTTTTTTTTAATTGAAATAGACATATAAAAATTTATTCATGAACATATTAGAGTACAAGGCAAAAAAATAGGCGATGCAATAGGATGCAGTTCTGTGACAGCTACTAGATTAAATTAATTATAATTTTTAAGAGAAATTCGAATTTTGAAAAAAAAAAAAAAATCGAACTCAAAAAAATTTTTCTTTTTATATTTTAAGGTAGTACGAGCACCAAGGCAATTTTTGACAAAAGACTTGATTTTATTTTAATATCAAGTTTAAATATGTCTCAAAAAATTTGAAGGAGATTGCCCGATTATTTAAATAAATAATTAACTTTAAACTTGAGCAATTTAACGTTGCTCTTATGGGGTAACCTTCAAGCATTGATACATTTCTGTGTTTTTCTCGTAAAACTGGCGGTGAATATTTTTAATATCGGTGAAAAACTTATGAATGAAAGTAAATATGTTAGTGATAAATTTAATTCAAAAAGATTTCCACTTACCCGACTAATTAAAGTGGAGTAATTAATAGAAAAATCATATGATTACTGCTAGAGTCAATACCTATCCCCACCCCGGCTAGTGCTCGTACTACCTTAAAAATAGTTTTTGAATAAAAAAAAATTTTCAAATTTTTAATTTTTTTTAAAATATGAATTTTGCTTTTCAAATTCGAATTTTTCTCTCTTCAAAATTTGAGTTCTTTACAAATTTGATTCTTTTTTTTTAATTTAAATATATTTTTAATGCCGGCAAAAAAAAATTTATGTCTGAGATTTATTTTAATTGATTAAAAATTAATTTATAAATTTATTCAGTCCGATACTTTGAATGATAAAAATGAAAATTTATTCCAAATTTATTGCCGACTTCATAATATAGTTAATATACACGGAAAGAACAAGATGACCCTGGATATCATCCTAGATTATACTGAGTGAAAAAAAATTTTCAGATAGTAGCTAGTGTAATCCAGATATCACGCAGTATAATCCAGATATCACACAGTATAATCTAGATATCACACAGTATAATCTAGATTTTTCTAGCTACTATCTGAAATTTTTTTTCACCACAGATGTCACTGAGTATAATCTGGGATTATATTCAGTGTCATCTTGTTCTTTCCTTGTATACGGTGTAATATTGTTAAAAATGAACATTATTTTAAATTTTTAATTTTATCATGTCACTCTCACAGAATCAGTACTTTTTCTGCACCAAAAAAATTTGTATATAAGGACATATAAATTTCTATTTAGCCTAGAATAAACACTTCAAGCCATTTCCAAAAATTTTTCCCGCACACAGAAAAAAAAATTAACTTGATTCAAAAGAAAAATTTTTGAACTTAGAATATTATTTTGAAGAGGGTAATTGTCTTGAATCAAGACGAAAAATTTTTGAATTAAGTAAAATTTCCTCAAATCAAGAAAAATTTTCTTATATCAAGAATATTGAGCTCTTCAAAAATATATACTTGATTCAAGAACATTTTTTTTTCTGTGCAGTTATATGAGTAACTAATAATAACTATTAGATGTTACTGACGGATATAATATTTATCAAAAAGTTTCAAACAACAACAATTAATATAAAATTTAAGAAAAAGAGCCATAGTTACTTTGTTACTCGATTAAACTCATAATATTATTATGACAAACTATAATATTAATGTCAGACGCATGCTTTGACTGTTACCAAAGTTGGTGATTTATTTCACTAGTTTAATCCCCCGGGCATTTTTATGTCTGCCAGTTTTTAGACCTACTTACTTAATATCCCCTCTCATACTATAAACTTTACAAATGCTCTTTCTACTCCCCAAGAATTTCATTAAGGCTCAAACAATTCCTCAAATATTTGGCCTAACTATCTTCAAAAATGCCTTAATTCCCAAAATTTCAAACCCTAAATCACACTTCTTAATTTAAAATCACAGATAGAAAGAAAAAAAAAACAAGAAATAAAAAGAATTAAATTTTGATAAACAGGACAATGACAATAAATTGCCGGTAAATAAAAATAGCTGATGTCTCCTCCTAATTGAGTTGATATCACGACAAGATTTTTAACGGTCACATTTACATCGATAAGCACCCTCGGTTTATATTTGTATGCTATAATATATACATGTGTGGGTGTTAAACATCTATAAAGGTAAAGTACTCAGCTATATATCGCCAGGGGTTCACCGTAATGGGCTGTGCGAATGACAAAAGGCTGAGCATCAGATCGATTCCCCACTCGCTTTTGTAAATAATGTCCTTCGACTTTTTTTCTTTTCATCTAAATTTTTTATTTTATTGTTATTGTCTTTTATGTACATTTAAATAAATCCATACAAAACAAAATACCTTCGAATCAAATGCATTATAAAAAAAAAAAAGAATTCATAAATCATTACATCGATAAAATAAATCTAAGCGCCTCAATTGTCCAAATTCTTACTCATCCGAGGGAAGTGTCTCCAAGTAATCAGTCAAATGCCTCGCGGCTCGGTTTCTCATTTTTTTTCTGTAGTTCAAATCACACCTTGAGTTCGAGTCACCTGACCCATTTTCCCCTAAATTATCAACCCTTGACCCGTGCGAAAAAGTCGAAAAGGAAGTATCTGATAAATTTTTCTTCAATTTGTAATTATAATAACATACACAATTACAATTGCAATTACTTCCCACAAAACAAGAATTTGATTTTCGCAATTTTTGGGAATTTTTTGGTGAACTGCAATGTTGATGCAATTGCTTGTTTTGGTTAATAACTTGCTTGTTGTGCTTCGTAGAACTCAAAAACTCCCTTGGAATTTTAGATTCATGGTTTTTACGGTACAAATTTTGAGCAGTCTTGTGATAAGAGCAGAGATTTTTGCGGTCAGAAAGTTCCTGGGAATTTAAAGAAAATTTGGACACTGCTCTACGATTTTTCCTCGGATGATGATGAGTGTACAGCGGTAAATCTTCTGTACTGGTACCTTTATTGCGTTTTTTCAAAATCCTACGAATTATTTCCCGAAACGCTTGTCCCATTTCCTGGCACCCTTTTTTGGAAAATACAAGTCGAACATCGCGACAAACTGACGAAATTATTTCACGGACATACATCGGCAATTTATATGGAGGACGTTGCAATTTGTTAGCGTTTATCGACTGATAATTTTGGTTCTTTTTGGAAACTACAAATTTTGAGAAGCGACGAGCTTCTAAACAGCCGCACATATAAATTTTGTGAAGACAAATATTGTGTCTGTAGTAACTAGGTCTTGTACAATTGGCTTCAGCACGTGACAAAGTTCTTGAAATTTTGGAAACGTCTGACGTGACAGACCTAAGAGTTTCCGGAGCTGAGCTTTCAGAAGTAACAATTTTTGGTACTGCTGATTTCTTCTCCAAACTCGACTTTCTCTTCTCGCTTTCTTCTGCAATAGACTTTTCCTCGACATCGGTTTTCACTTTTCCAGAATCTAAGCTCAGTTTTCTAGGCTTCAGCTCCAGGATATCAACTTCACGGGATTCCATTTCTACGATCGGACTAAGGCTGCTGCGGTCTTTGCTGAGTTCGATCTCGACAGCGGACTTTTGCAGAACAGAATGTGCCGAGGTAAACATGTCCTCAGAATCGATAGTACAACCGCAGCCTTCAATCACTTCGTCTTTTTCATCAGTCCGTAATTTTATCGGGGCTTTGATTTCGTCAATTACTTCTTCCGATATTCTGCTCTTCCGTTTTGCCATTTCGTGTATTTCTTCTTGAAAGGAACGAATCGAACAAGTTTTCTCTTTTTTTAGTTCATTTTCTTCTATTCGTTCTTCCTTGAACAATTTTCTCACTTCTAGCTTCTCTTCTTGCACAGAAACTGAACAAACTGAACAACAACAATTATTTCCATGTTTTCTATTTTCAGAACTTGATTTTGGTCTTTCTGGCTTTATTTCTTGTGAAGAAATAGAACACGATGAACAATTGCAATCATTATCATGTTTTTTATCTTCAGAACTTGATTTTGGTCTTTCTGGCTTTATTTCTTGTGAAGAAATAGAACATGATGAACAATTGCAATCATTATCGTGTTTTTTATCTTCAGAACTTGATTTTGGTCTTTCTGGCTTTATTTCTTGTGAAGAAATAGAACATGATGAACAATTGCAATCATTATCGTGTTTTTTATCTTCAGAACTTGATTTTGGTCTTTCTGGCTTTATTTCTTGTGAAGAAATAGAACATGATGAACAATTGCAATCATCTTCATGCTTTAGATTTGTAAAAATCGGTTCTTGTATTTCTGGCTTAATTTTTTGTGAAGAACCAGAACACGAAGCACGATTGCAATCATCATTTTCTTCAAGATTTTCATTTTTGAAACTCGATTCTTTCCTTTCAATTTTAATTTCTTTCAAAGAATCTGAACGTACTGAACAACCGCAATCAGTTTCGTGCTTTGCATCCCCAAAATTCGATTCTGTTCTTTCTAATTTAACATCTTGCAATGGAACAGGACAAATCGCTTCATTTTTCTCAATCAATATAGTTTCTTTACAGTCCAAATTATTCCCTTCAAGTTTATCAACCATGTTCTTAACAAATCCCTCTGAAATCAGGCATCTGGACTCGTTTTTCGGTAAATCCTCCAAACTATTTTCCTCCGACTCATTTTCTTCAAAACTATCTTCAAAATCAATCAATGGTTTCTCATCAAAAGCCTCAATTTTTTCATCACAATCACAAGCTTTTTCATCAATAGTCTTCAGAGTCTCAAAAACCGATGAATTTACCGGAAAAATACTTGCACTATCCTCGGACTTTTTCTCACACTCTGCAGGTCTTAATTCCAACTTCTCTTCAATAGTTTGCACAGAAATTGATTTTGAATCTTTAATTTGTCTCGACGAATCATTTTCGTTAACGTTGATATAAATATCAATGCTTGAACTCTTGGAACCACAGCCATTTTTATCATCATCACAATTTCCTCCGGAACAACAATTTTTATTCTTCTGAACCACACTGCTCATAGAACTACCTGAAGAACAGTCACAAGAATGCTCAGAGTCACATTTCACAAAGCTTCCCCATGATTGAACGCTAGTTTTCGCTGTAGTGTAATCATCATCAAATGAATCAAGTTCACAATGACATAAAATAGGACACCTACACAATTCACCTTGCGATTTTCCACAATGCTTCCGATCTAAACATTTATTTCTCTTGTTTGGAATACCAGTATTGTAAATTTTTGTTGAACTTACAACGTTAACTTTTGAGTCTCTTAAATCACTCTCATTCAAATCAAAACTATCTCTAGCCACCACCAAACTTCGTTTCTTTATTGTTGAGTCATTTTTGATTGATAAACCATTATCTAATTTTGACTCAAAATTTTTGCAATCATTTTTCATCAACTCATCATTTCCATCTCTACTTTCATTCAACTCAGAATTAACTAAAAATTTATCACCATTAGATTTAGCTGTCGAGTTCCTACTGATCTCTTCAGAAATATCTTCCAACTCAAAAGACGGATTTTTCAGTGCCGCAAAATCTTTTTTTGAAACATCAATTCGTTCCGTAAATAAACAAATTTTGTTTCCATTATTTTCTTGTTTTTTCAATTGTATCTTCACATAATTCTCTTTGAGTTTGCAATATAATTGACACTTTTGAACATTATTACTGTCCATAGGTTCCAAAATTTGATTTAAAGAAAAGCAAGTGTCTCTTAACGCATTTTCTAATTTATTTTTGGCTTTTACGCTCACAGGTGAGTCGATCAATTCTGTTTTTATAAAATGCTGGATCAAATTTTCGCTCTTACAAGGTACCGATAATTTGCGAATCTCTGAATATTTTGAATTGTGCAAGTCTCCAATCAACACTTTTAGCTTTTTTTCACCATTATTATTATTATTATTATTGTTATTCGAACCAAATTCTGCGGATTGAGCGGGAAAAGAATTTTTTTCCGAGTTGGATTTTCGACTTTTGGCGCTACGCTGGGAAAATTTACTTAATCTTCGTGGCGAAGAGACAGAATTTGAGTTAAAGGTCGGATAGGCCGATGATGTGGAGCCTATTTCAGCCTCCACAAGACTTACTCTGTGTTTTCTCTCAGTAGTGATGGAAACAGATTGCCTTGTGACGCACCAGTAGTTTTTCTCGTTAACGAAATTCCAGGCATTCGCGTACCTTAGAAGATTTTTCTCGCCCAATCTGTCGAGGTCGCGGCAAACTTTGTCCAGCCGATTACTCAAGAGCAGGGTGTTTATCACGAAATTTACGGGCCGGCTGTTCACCAAGTAGCAGAAGACTTGCTTCAAGTAGCCCTGCACCACTCCCACTTCGTACTTTATCGTCGAGACTATGTTTAAGCATCGTTCCCAGTATGACGGTGTGTCTATTGTGGTTTTATCTGTGTGAAAGAGCTCGAGCAATTCGCAAATTCGCTTGTCGATGCTTGGGACAAATAAAATCCGTAGGACATCTATGTAAGAATCGTATTTTTCAAAATTAAATCCAGTTTCATTTACGGTGTTCTGGAATTTAATTATTATGGTAAAAATTATGGAAAATAGTGGATTAAAAATTGAGCTAGAGGTTAAGTGTAAAAAGTAGTAATTACCGAAATTTTTTTGTCTGTAATATTCGATGCATGGGGACGGTTTTCATTCATATTAACCACGCGTAGCCCACCATCAGAATTATTTTGGTGGACTTGTAAATGTCTATAAGAATAATCATGTCGATGTTGAATTAATAAACATTTTAGGTAATTTTATTTTTTTAATAAACTTAAGTGAAGTTTGGCATTAAAGGTTTCATTTTTAAAACAATTTCACATCGATTGGAAGCTTTTTTGAAAGAATAAATTTTTTTTATAAAATATTAACAATTAAAATTCATTTTTGATAGTATTTTTTCAAAATCTGGACCTTGATTTTTTTTTTAAACGCAGTTAGAAATTTTCTGTTATTGCGTAAAAAAAAATGTTTGTGTAAAAATTGTTTTTTTTAATATTTAATACTTTTGTACGTCAATTTGAGATAATTAAATTGTGTCAAATTTAAGTAAAAATTTTTTTATTTTGCACACGGAAAAAACAAGATGACACTGGATATCATCCCAGATTATACTGAGTGAAAAAAAAATTTCAGATAGTAGCTAGTATAATCCAGATTACACTGAGTATAATCCAGATATCACCCAGTATAATCCAGATATCACCCAGTATAATCTGGATTATATTAACTACTATCTGAAAATTTTTTTTCATTACAGGTATCACTGAGTATAATCTGGGATGATATACAGTGTCATCTTGTTTTTTCCGTCCAGTCTATTTAAATTTCTACGATAATTTTTTATAATAATTTGTTAGAAAAAAAAATCTTAAAAATTTTTAGATGACTTTTTTTTAGTATAATGACTTTTTAAATTTACAATTACTTTTTTTACAATAAAAATATTTTAAAAATAAGGAATAATTTATAACAAATTAAAATATTAAAAAATGAAAAAAGTATATTTAGACAAGATAAATTTAAAGTAAAGGTAAAAAAAGTGGAACAAGGTTTAATAGTTGATGAAAAAAAGGCACCAGTCGGTCGTCTCGTTTACTAAATTCGAGTGGATGATGAGAGGAGCGTTGAAGGGTAGAGAAAAGGGAGATGAAATCAGCGGGGGTGGCCCATTCAGATAGTGGCCAGAGCAAACTCGCTCCTGTTGGCGCGTTCGCGGGGGATCAATACTCGTGACGCCGAGACGACAGAGGAGCGTAACAACCGTTTTCTCAAATAAGTACATACCGTCTTTATACACTCATCCCTTGTACACACACACACACACACACCCACGTCCAACATCTATTTTAAGGTCTTATTTTTTCAAGATCCCACATCTATGTCTCTAGAGTTACTCGATAAATAAAAGTACTGATTACAAAAATCAATGAACACGACCTTGTCCCTCAAAAATATTTTAGTTAAAGTTTATTTTAAAAATCGGCAAGCTCGGTCTTTTTAATTAAAATTTTCTTTTAATTAAAACTAAAATATTCTGTCTCTATGATATGACGCAACAATGATAAATTTTCGTGACATTCACCCCAAAAGTATAAATAAGATGTGAGTCGAGCAAACTAATATTTTAGTTATCGTTTACTCTGATTTTCCCCCTACTTAATTTAATTAATTTTCTAAGGCAATAAATTAAAAAATATGAATTATGTTTCATTAATAAAAAAAAAAATAATATCTTAGTTTGTTCAATTTTTGTAATGAATAATTGAGTAATTAAAAAAATATTAAATAGTGGAATTTATATAATAATAACTAGCAACCTTGCAGTCAATATGTCGGCTGCCCGATTTAAAAACACAATAACTGACAATTTTAAGATTTTTAAAAACTTTTTTTATTAAAAAAAAGCTTGCGCACCAAATTGATAAAAAATTTGATTTATGAATAAAAAATACTTGAATATAAATATTTTTAAGAAAAATTACTTAAAAGGTCTAAAAGTTATAAAAAATGCAGCAATGATGAAAATTCTTGAACCAAGAAAATAATTTTCAAGAGTTTCACTATCTTGAATCAAGACGAAAAATTCTTGAATCAAGTCAAATTTACTTAAGCCAAAAAAAATTTCTTAGTTTAAAAATTTTTCTATTCAAATCAAGAAGATAAAGTTCTTCAAAAATATTTATTTGATTCAAGAAAATTTTTTTTCTGTGTAAAAAAAAATCAGGTACAAAAATTTTGTGATTACTGTGTTTTAAAATTGAGCAACCGATGTGACTGCCGTGACTTGTGAAATATTGCTTATTAGATAATGACTTTTGTTAAATTGCACTGTACTTTTTTAACTATTGACGATTTTAAAGATATAAGCTCATCCCGATGATATACTCTTCAAGAGCTTTCATTTGAGTACCCACATGCATTTTGATATATTTTTCATATATTCATATATATAAATATACAAGAAATATGAAAAATTGATGTGGGTACTCAAACGAAAGGTCTTGATGTGTGTAACATCAGGATAAGCTTATATCGTTAAAAAGGTCAATAGTTCACAAGATATAAGGTAATTTCTTAATTTCTTATTTATGTATTATCTTAATTATGTAATTTCTTAACTATAAATACACTGGCCAAAAAATTTTGCTTATTCTTTCAACAATATAGATTAATTTTTATAAAATTTTACCTCAAGATTTATTCACTCAAATAAATATAAGTAATTTAAAGTATTTGCTGCGAAAAGTACAACTCATGGTTAATTGTGTTTAAAAATCAAACCGAGTTACGTGATACGTGCCAAAGATTCCTTGCACACGAGTCAATGATTCCAATATACATCGTGTCTTATCGATGCTAAATATTTACGGAATTTTATTCCCTCAATACTCAATTCTAGTCTTTTAAATTTTTTACTTTATAAATGTTTAAATATTTTTTAATAGTTCAATTTTTTATAAAAAATTTTCTACTTTGTTTCTAAATAAAAGGAAAAAATTTTTCTATGTACTAAAATTTTTCCTCCCTTATTTCTGCAGTAATTTATACTGACAAAAATAACAACACCCATAATTCAAATTATTAATAAATATTACACTAATTATATCGATTAGAGCCCGAAAATAAAATCCTCATCCATAATTCATGCAGATAAAAATACTTAGAAGTATTTTTTCCCGGTCTAATAATAAACAATATAAATACATTAAATGATTGAATGATTAAATGATGAAATAATAAATAATAAAGTTGTGTATTGATTTGTGATAACTGATAACAATAATTAGTGATAAAAAAATAAGAAAATTGCATAAAGGTAAAGGTAATTTAATGAAGGTGATAGAAGCACAATAAGCGACCTGCTTTTTGGTCGACGTAACGATTCTAAAAGGGGTCCTTTGATCTTTCGACCCCACCGACCGCCGTAAACGCAATACATTTTATCCCTTTGCTTTGTCAGACTGTTTGTTAATCGATCTGCTTTATAGTTGTCTACAAATATCTTGTTTATGGTTAATGTAAATTAAGATTAATATAAATATTTTTTTAATTTTTGTAAATTCTTAATTTTTGGTGAGTAATCATGAAAATAAATTTAGCCGACATTTAAAAATTTTTAGAAATTTTTTATTGAAAAAATTTCAATTGAACAATTAAAAAAAAAATTTCACATGTAAAAAACTTGAAAAACTATAAGTGCAATTTTTTATAAATATTTTTTTAGTTGTAATTTAATTAATATAAAAAAAAAAACAAAAAATTTTTAGACGTTTAAAGTCGAAAAAATTTTTAAAAACTTTATTTTTTACATTTTTTATTTTTTAAAAAATTTTACATCGATTGGAAGCTTTTTTGAAAGAATAACATTTTTTTTATAAAATATTAACAATTAAAATTCATTTTTTTTTTACACAGAGAAAAAAAAAAGTCTTGAGTCAAGCGTAAATTTTTTTATATCAAAAAAATCTCAAGGAAGACTGAAAAATTTTTGAAGAAAATTAAAATTTCTTGAACAAAGTTAAATTTTTTTAAGCTAAGAAAATTTCTTCTTGCTTCAAAGTAATTTCGATCTTCCTTATAATTTTCTTGGATCAAGAAAAAAATTTTTTTTTTGTTTTTAATTAATTTTTATTGTTAATTTTATTTAATTAAAATTTTGAAATAAAATTAATGATTTTTGAATTGTAAATTGAAGGAAAAATTTTTTTTTTTGATAAATCATATTTTTAATAGATAAAAATTCGAGATTAAAAGGATGAACATGTAACTTATATCATCAATAAAATAGATATAGGTCGTGTGCGCCGACTTTACCCGTACCGAGCGATGCAAAGTCGAGTCCAAGGGATAAGCGTGGGCGGTAAATTCACGTGAGAAAAGTAAAGCGCGTTACGAACATCCGTTTGTTAGGTGATCAATACTTTAATACCGAACAACACCGGAGAAGGCGCGATATTCTTGCTCGTGCGTTCTGAAGCCTCAAATTACCCAGTTTTACACACACGCGTTATTTTGTTGCTAAAACTATTTATTTATTTGTCGTAATAAACATTATTCTACATTTATCCGATAGTGAGTTACTTTTTTAATTATTCTACCTAATTACTTGTAATAATTTTTTTAGAGTTTTTTGACCTAGACTTAAAATATATAGCCGGAGAATTTGAAGTCGAATTACTAAAATGGAGATAAAATATTCGTAAATTTATGAATGATATTAATATTTTTTTTTTTTTAGTTTTTACTTTCTTGTGATTTAGTAAATTTGAAAATTATAAGAATATGTTTGTAAAATAATGAATTTTTTATATTTTTCAGTTTTTGAATTATAAATATGATATTAACAATTGGAGTATTAACAATTATTACAATTGTTCAAGGAACAATGTACATGCCATCTTTAAAGGTAATTTTATATTGTTATTATTTAAAATTTTTTAAATTTATAATAATCATAAGATTCGGTTTTTTTAATGAAACTTAGTGTCATTGCAAAGGTCTTGACTTGAATTTAAGCTTTCATATCATTCTCACCAAAAGTCAATTAATGACGATAAGTATTTAGGCTGCATTCGAAAATACTTTATCTCTAGATATATAATTGAGAAATTACCTTGTATTTCGTGAATTATTAATATTTTTAAAGATATAAACTCATTCTGATGTTACACTCATCGAGACCTTTCATTTGAGTACCCACATCAATTTTTCATATATTTATATATATTCTATATATGTATATATGAAAAATATATCAAAATGCATGTGGGTACTCAAATAAAAGGTCTTGATGAGTGTAATATCAGGTTGAGCTTATATCTTAAAAAACGTCAATATTTAAGAAAGTACAGTGCAATTCAATAATTTAACAATTTTACAATAAATTGCACTGTGCTTTCTCAACTATTGACGTTTTTAAAGATATAAGCTCACCCTGACATTACACTCATCGAGACCTTTCATTTGAGTACCCATATTAATTTTCCATATATTTATATATATTATATATATGTATATATGAAAAATATATAAAAATGCATGTGGGTACTCAAGTGAAAGCTCTTAATGAGTGTAACATCGGAATGAATTTATATCTTTAAAAATATGATAAATTGACAAAATTTAACGTGATTTCTTAATTATTGACATTTTTAAGGATATAAGCTCATTCTGATATTACACTCATTAAGACCTTTCATTTAAGTACCCACATCAATTTTTCATATATTTTATATATATTATATATATGTATATATGAAAAATATATGAAAATGCATGTGGGTACTTAAATGAAAGCTCTTGATGAGTGTAACATCGAGATGAGCTTATATTATTAAAAACACCATCAGTTAAGAAAAAAAATAATTTTTTATGTTAAAAAAAAGGTCCCTCTGTACTCGGAGTTACTTCTCCGAGATATAATCGATCATATGAGCAAAGATCTAGCAGAAACAGCAGATTCTTATCTGGATTACCCAGAGATGGTTCGCGACGCCGAAGACTTCGAGAAAGCCAAAGAAATCCCAGCAGAAATGTCGATTGATTACGAAGAAATGGAAACGCTTAATCCTAATCCAAGTATCCGCGATCACGAGTACCTGAGACACAGTAGTCTTGTAGCCAACCAGAGAATGAACGACGAAGCGGGTGAAGATAGACACAAGGTTCAAGCTGCCGAGCCCAAGAGACCCAAGGAAGAAAAATCCGAGAATACTCTTCCAGCTTATTGCACTCCTCCCAATCCCTGCCCAATCGGATACACAAGTACTTTTATAAATATTTTTATTGCTTCAAAAAACAAGTTAATAAAATTATTTTTTTTTTTTCAGGCGCCAACAATTGTCTGGAAAATTTTGAAAATACCGCAGCTTTCAGTCGCGATTTTCAGGCATCCCAAGACTGCATGTGTGACAGCGAACATATGCTTGATTGTTTGAACAACAACAATGAAAATAATCAAGCTATGAGTGGACAAATTGCCAATTCCGAATTTGAAAAAATTGTTGGAAGTTTACAGGTTTATTTTTTTAATTAATATTTTAATATTAATAATTAATAATAAGTGAAAAATAATTTAATAAAAAAATATTATTAATTTTTTTTTTCAGGAGGGTAATCCTTATTTCCGGGGTGAAAAGTTGCCAATTGCAGCTAAAAAAGGGATCAATGTATTTTCATATTAAAAAATATTTATAAAATTGGTTGACCCTCAAAATTTTATCTCAAAAATCTCATAAATTTTTTTTGAAATTATATATTTTAATTTTGATGGCAAACCAAAGTATATACTCAATGGTCTAATATAAAATATATTATCGATTTAAATATATATTAAAAAAAATATTTAGAAAATATTCGTGTGAAAATTTGTGTGGAACCAAAAATATATCATTATTTATAAATTATAAATTATAACTAATAAATACAAAAAAAGTTAACATATATTAAATATATTGTACAATGAAATATATTATATATAATTTATTTTTAACGTTGAAAATTGACAAATTTTAATAAATGTCTATTACTTGAGTATTTTTAACAAAAAGACAAGATACAAATATATTATGCATGAAACTACTTAATTTAATGAAAGTGAAATACAATTGTAATTATGAATGGTGCTATTTAATTAAATACAATAAAAAAAAAAAAAATGTATAATTTAAATGCAAAATTTTTTATACCTACTAAAATACTTCAATAAGTATTTATCTAAAGAGACATTCCACAAAATTTTGAACTAATTTTTAAAATTAACAATAAATAATCTCGACAAAATTTTTTTTTTACACTTACAATCAATTTAAATAGAAGATTAATTAATGAATATGTACATTTTCGATTTTTGATCGTTTGAAAATAATTATGTGACTAAAATTTTTGAGTTAATTGAATTATCTCAATTTTATAAATTTCAATAAAAATAACTATAAACATATAAATATCGTATTAACATTCTAACTTATATTACCGTGAAAACTTTGACGGTGATTAAAATTACCAGCAATAATTTTTGCTATTTTTTCCGATAACTCAGCAGCGTTGTGTATATTTTGCTGAGGGCGGTTGTCAAATCTTCTCGGTCTTTTGCTCCTGTAAATAATAAATCAATAACTACTAATTAATAAATTAGCAGCAATATTTTCTATAAGATCTTAAGGGGCACGAATTTTAAAAAAATCGCCTTTTTAAATGTTTATAATTATTTAATGAGTAAATTTTTAGGAAATTTTCTCAAAAATGTTATTAATTAATTTAAAAATTAATTTTAAGATGCATTACAAAAGTATTTCTACGTATTATTTTTTTTTAGACATTCTTTACACTAGGAGGCTACTTGGATCTTCTTAAAAAAAAATTATTTATAATTTATAATTTATAATTTGTTAAAAAAAAAAAATTATTTATATATTAAATAGGTAAACCGTGAAAAATAATTACCTGTCATAACAATTTTTCCATTAACAAAAATAAGCAAAACAATCCTCGGAGCAATTAACCGATAAATGAGTCCAGGATACAGCTCCGGTTCATAGGAAGTAAAATTTCCATGTGACTCGCATAAACTCTCCAGTTTTATAGGAAACTTCAGGTCGCAAGTCGCCACGATATTTTGAATTTTAAAGTCCTTGAACTTCACGTGAAAGCCTATTTTCTGGATGATTCTCGCGAATTTCCGGGTCGCTAGGTAAGAGTCCTCCTCGCACCGCGCCCCAGTGCAAACTAACTTTCCTGATCTGAATATTAGCGCAGTAGCTCGCGGGTTCCGGATTCTCATCACCAGTCCAGTGAATCTCGCTGGGTTGTACTCGGAGTTACGCGTGCAAGCGTTTATTTTCATTAGGTTCAACTCAGTTTCTAAATTGACAGTCGAGACAACGTTCCTAAATTTATTACAGATCTTAATAAGTATTAATTTTTTTTTTTTAATTTAAAAAATTTAAGAAATTAAAAAAGAAATTTTTTTTAATTCAAAAGAAAAAATTATAAAAAAATTTTAAAGAAAAAAAAAATAATATCTGATAGATTATGATCACTATTTGTACACTAATTATTAAAAAAAAAAAAAAATCACAAAATTAAATACGTCGGCTAACTTTAGTATTATATTTTTTTTTTGTAATAATTTAATTGCGATAAAATTAAAAAAAAAATTTTTAATGTCTGTCATAATACTGAAGTTAGCAGTCAGCTGTTAATTTAAAAATTTTTTTTAATAAATTAATTATAATAAAAAAATAATTCTTAAAATTTTAACTAGTAATTTTTATTAATTTTTACATGTGAAACTTTTTAATTTAATTTTTTTTATAATAATTCAATTGCTATAAATATCTAAAAAAAATTTTTATATTTGTCAACTTTAGTATAATAAATTAAAAAAAAAATTTTTTTTTTTTTTATAATCGACTTGTTAAAAAAAATTGTCAGATGTTTTAATAAATATCACATGTACCTTTTTAATTTATCCACATGTGAATTTTTAGACTTAATTTTTTCAAACTTGTTTATTTAAAAAAAAAAAAAAAAAAAAAAAAAATCTTTTTTTTAGTGTTATAATTTTTAATTAATAAAATAATTATTAAATTTAAAAAACTTACTGTATGACAGGTTCCAACACTTCTTTTTGACTAGTAGCCGGAGTTGAAGCTGTCATAGAAGCTTGAGGATTACTAGTACCGCTTTGTGTTGTACTAGGTTTCGGTACATTTGTCTAAAATAATAATAATTATTATCAACAATTAAATAAATTAATAAATAAAAAACTAAAAAATTATAACCTTTACTTACAGAGAGCGGTGGAGCCATCACATTGTCCTCAGAACCTCTTCCGGGGCTAGGACTACCAAGTAGCCGTTTTAACTCATCATTTTGCCCGGACATTATTAATTATTCTATTTACAATTAAATTACACTTTAAATTATTATTTAAAACAGTTGTCACCTATCACGTGGAGTTTTAAAAATCTTCCAGATGCTGATGAGATTTTTTACAACTACTGTGATTATTTTTTTTGTTGGCACTGAAAGTTATTTAGATTGTCGGCAACTAGTGACTTTGGTGTGTAACTAGGGAATATTTCAAGTTTTATAAATTAACTTACACGGTAATTAATTTGTGGTTGATAAATTTAAGTGATTGAGGAATTACAAGTAAATTGACAGTGACGTTTTATCAATCACGAGTTTGTTTCTCTTGAAGAAAAAAATTTCTGCTTCTTCAGGGATCGAACCTACGATTGTAGGATGCGGTGTATGATTGAGAGTTAGCTGTGAACCATTCGGCCACGCGTACATAGCAAATAACCGATGGAATTTTTAGTATTCTTATCCAGCTGTCAAAAGAAAGTACTTGCAGCGCCATTCGAATTTCGCGCGAAAAAAATTAGATTTAAAAATTTTAAATATTTATTTTTTGACAGGTCATAAATTTTAATAGAAGTATATGAATAATAAATTTTACAATTAATTTAATTTTTAATTAGTTAAAATAATTATCTATTTAATTAAAATTTTTTTAGCACATTCATTCTTAATAATAAAATTAAGAAACATTCGGTAAGTTTTTTTTAATTTTTTAATAAATAAATTATAAGAAAAAAAAATTCATGAAAATAAATTAGCTCACATTTAAAAATTTTTATAACACTGAAGTTGACACGAAGATTAAGTTAGCCGACATCTAAAAATTTTTAGAATTTTTTTTTTATTGAAAAAATTATAAAAAAAATTTTCATTTGTGAAAAACTTGAAAAACTGTAAGTACAATTTTTACAAATATTTTTTAGCTCTAATTTAATAAATAAAAAATTAAAAATGTCGGCTAACTTTATTGTCATGAAGTTGACAGATATTAAAAATTTTTTTGGAATTTTTTAACAATTAAATTGTTAAAAAAAAATTTAATTAAAAATTTTCACATGTGAAAATTAATAATAATTACAAGTGAAAATTTTTAGAAGCATTTTTTTTATTGTAATTAATTTATTAAGAAAATGTTTAAAAATGACCGCTGACCGCTAACTTCAGTATTATAAATTTTTAGAATTTTTTTTTTTTATTAAAAAATAATAAAAAAAAAAATTTCATTTGTAAAAAACTTTAAAAACTGTGAGTGCAATTTTAAAAAAATATTTTTTAGTTTTAATTTAATAATTAAAAAAAAATTAAAAACGTCGGCTAACTTAGTGTTATAAAAAATTCTACTTTTACAAATTGTCAAAAATTATAAATGAAATTTTTAAAAATAATTTTCCAGAACAAAACAATTTTTTAAGCAAAATATTAAATGTCAGCTGATTTTGATTTTAGTATTTGAAAATTAAATTTGTGTTAATAACATTTTTTATGACATTAAAGTTAGCTGTGACTTGAAAATTAAAAAAATTTTTTTAACAAATAAATTTGCTCCAAAAAATTATTTTTAAAAAATTTCATTTGTAGTTTTTACAAATTTTTTTTGCCATAATTTATTTATTATAAAAATTTTTAAGATTATCAACTATCTGTTAAGTTAATTTTCATACATTTTCTAGATGACACCTGGAATTTCGCTCCAAACATTCATAACCTTAAAAACAAAACAGGTAAATAAATGCAACCATGTGCTGGATGTAAAAATAAACAACAGTTGTTGTTCAATAATCACTTGCAATAATATATTAATGCGTTCTATTTTTTCAAAATTAAATCTGTCAGTGCCTGTTATAATAAATCGCTTTATAAAAACTTCATCAGCGATGGCAAAAAGTAAATTCGAGTATGTAAGACGTAATGAGCAAGATACCTTTTGCCTGCCAAACTGCTGGATTGTCGTGAGGATAGATGGAAAAAATTTTTCAAAATTCTCTGACGACCACAAGTTTTTGAAGCCTAATGATATCAGGGCTCTTGATTTGATGAACAAGGCCGCTTCCACGGTAATCAGAGAGTTTCACGACATTGTGTTAGCATTTGGACAGAGTGATGAGTATTCGTTCATTTTTAGAAAAGAAACTATGGCTTATAATCGCCGAGGTAATTTTTTGATTTATTTTTATCGTAAAAAAAATATGAAAAATAATTTTGAAGATATTTAATCATTTTTAGAATTTTTTTAGACAAATAAATTATGAGAAAAAAGTAAAAAAAAAATACTGACATGTAGAAATTTATAAAAATTATAAATGCAATTTTTTAAAAATAATTTTTAAGATTAATTTTTACTTTAAAAAACAAAAAAAAAAATTTTTTTTTTCAGAAGATTTAACAGCTGACAATTTTCATGAATTTTTTTGTACTAATAAAATTAGCCGACGTTTTTAATTTTTTTTTAATCATTAAATTGAAACAAAAAAATATTTTTTAAAAATTGCACTTACAGTTTTTCAAGTTTTTTATGAATAAAAATTTTTTTTTTATTTTTTTGTAATAATTTTTTCAATAAAAAAAATTTTTGTTTTAATTTTTAAATGACGACTAATTTAATCATTTAATAATTTTGCCATGATAAATTATTTTATTTCTTAATGATAAATATAATACCAAGTAATTATTAATTTTTATTTTTTACAGAAACTAAACTGTTAACTTACGTTAATTCTCTTTTCTCATCGGCGTATACATTCCACTGGCGTGATTCCTTTGCCGAATGTGCCTTGAAATATCCACCGTCCTTTGATGCCAGGGTGGTACTCTATTCATCAGACCAAGAATTGAGAGATTATTTATCCTGGAGGCAAGCTGATGTTCACATTAATAATTTATACAACACTTGCTTTTGGAATTTAGTGCAACGACACAATATGACTACTGCAGAAGTAAGCTAGTAATTTTATTACACGGAAAAAATAAGATGACACTGGATATTATCACAGATTATACCCAGTATAATCTGGATTATACCCAGTATAATCTGGATTATACCCAGTATAATCTGGATTATACCCAGTATAATCTGGATTATACCCAGTATAATCTGGATTATACCCAGTATAATCTGGATTATACCCAGTATAATCTGGATTATACCCAGTATAATCTGGATTATACCCAGTATAATCTGGATTATACTAGCTACTATCTAAAAAAAATTTTTACTCTGTATAATTTAGGATGATATCCAGTGTCATCTTGTTCTTTCAATGTATATAATTTCCACGACTTCTTAAACATAAAAATAAATTTTAATAACTTTGTAATTTTAATTTACAGGCTCAAGAAAAATTAAAAGGAACAGTCAGTAGCCAAAAGAACGATTTACTTTTCGATAGTTTTGGAATTAATTACAACAACGAACTACCGATATATCGGAAAGGTACAACGATAATTAAAAAATTAATACCCGACGAAAATGGTAAAATTAAGTCAACAGTGCTAGTTCTGAATGAAGACATCATAGGAGACCGATTTTGGAAAGAACATCCCGAGATTTTAGACCCAAAAGCTAAAGTAAAAAATAATTTAACTTATAAAAAATCATCTAATTCGCAAAATATTGAAAATTTACCTGAAGTAACAAAAAAACTTTTAATTTAGTATTTAACTAAAAAAAAAAAAAAATAAAGTTATGGATTTTTTTTATTATATATCAATTTGTCTATCTTTCTTACAATGATATACATTATACATACACATTTATAATATTTATTTATATATTTATATGATTGAAGGTATTGGTTAATTTGGGTACACGATTTCAGAATGGAATGCAATAATTATTTTTTAACATATATTATTAATTAATAATGATAATAACAAGTTAACTCTCGGTTAATATTAATACTCTATACATTTTGCCTCAGTAAATAATAAAATACGCCGTTATGTATCAAGGCGTCAACAACAGCTTAATAGATGAGGTCGTTTGTTTAACTGATTTTTAATGTACACATTTTATATTTTTATCATGGGATTGAAATTAAAAAAAAAAAAAAAAATTCGATTAAAATATCGGGATGTAGTTGTCGATTTTAGCGCGATGTTTTTGAGCAACGCACTCAGAGATCCAGACAATGTTGCGGCACTCTTGTTCTTTAAGCTTTAAATAACTGTAAAATACTCCAAAATGAAATTGTTGAAGGAATGCATGCACATTCAAGCGTACCTGAAAATAAAATTATTTTTTTATTTAAAAATTCCACTTGTAAAAATTAAGAAAAATTATTAGTGAAATTTTTTTAAAGCATTTTTTCGATTGTAATTAATTTGTTATAAGAATTGATAAAACTAACAGTTGTCAGTTAACTTTTACATTATATTGGAAAAAAATTACCTCATGCTCAAAAAATTTATCTTCAAGAGTCTTATCTCCAGGATTATTACCAGCGCCTTCAAACAATGCACTGTATTCCTAAAGAAAAAAAAAATTAGTAAGTAATGTCTTCTTTAAATTAAAATAATAAAATAATAAATTGAATAAAACAAGTAACCTTGCAGTCACTATGTGACTGCCGTGACTTGTGAACTATAAATAAATGAAATTTTGCTTTATTAAATAATTACGTTTGTTAAATTGCACTGTACTTTTTTAACTACTGACGTTTTTAAAGATATAAGCTCATCTCGATGTTACACTCATCAAGAACTTTCATTTGAGTACTCACATGCATTTTCATATATTTTTCATATATACATATATATAATATATATAAATATATGAAAAATTGATGTGGCTACTTAAATGAAAGGTCTTGATGAGTGTAACATCGGGATAAGCTTATATTTTAAAAAATGTCAATAGTTCACAAGATACAAGGTCATTTCTTTATTATTAACATTTTTAAAGATATAAGCTCATCTCGATGTTACACTTATCAAGAGCTTTCATTTGAGTACCCACATGCATTTTCATATATTTTTCACATATAAATATATATAATATATATAAATATATGAAAAATTGATGTGGGTACTTAAATGAAAGGTCTTGATGAGTGTAACATCGGGATGAGCTTATATTTTTTAAAATGTCAATAGTTCACGAGATATAAGGTCATTTCTTAATTATGTATCTAGAAATGGAAAAGTTTTGAAAGCAGCTTAAATACTCATCATCAAAAATTGACTATTGGAATTAAATTAAAAATCTAAATGTCTGTAAAAAAAATAATTAAAAACTTACAGCATAATACTCAGCAACAGCTTTAACTTGTTCGTAATCATCAGCCCGAGCCAAGGCAGCAAGTCCATCAGGATTAAGCCGACCGCAGCGTGGGTACAACTTGGCTCGATCATCCTTACCAAGCTCAGTACCGAAAGAATTGATCGTAATAATAATAGCACGTCTGTCCGCTTCAAAAGCTAGAATTTCGCACATAGTATCAGCAGTAGTACCTCCGATGTCTTTGCAAAAAGTGTAAAAAGCCTCTAAGTAAGCTTTGTACAAAGTGTTTCTGATAATTTCAATGTTCATCTCGTCTAAATCTTGCTCAGAGATGCAGTCGACAAAAAATGGAGCTAAAAAATAAAACAATTACTTTCTAGAGTTTAAAATTCTGAAAAATAATTTTTAATCAATAGTTAAAAATAATTTTTAATCAATAATTAAAATTACCAAGTGGAGTATCAACTAATACTGCATTGTACAATTCAGCAGGTGTTGCTGCAACATGAATTGCCTCCATTTGCTCGAAGCTACCCAGAGGATGACACTTGGGAATCAATTCGGAAATCGGTCGCTGGTGAAGAGTCCCAGTTATCAGCAGGATAATATTATCAATCATGTAACTGTAGGTTATAAAGTCCAGGAACTGTGACAGAGGTTCCACGGAGTGATTACGCATATGCTGGAACTCAATAACTAATTTTTCTCTTAGCTTGTCATCGATGACACTGACAGCTAATGGTGAGGGCTCGTTTGCCAGAAAACTGCCGTAGTCAGTACCAGCGAGATGTAATTTTAAATCTGTCAAATTTTCAAATAGTAAAAATAAAAATTAAAAAAAATGTAAATACATTTTTTTAATTAGAGATATTAAAAAAAAAAAAAAAAATTAAAAAATTTAATTAAATACATACCTTCGAGTGTTTCACATTGAACTAAATTAAGATAATCACTCTGTTGAAGGATTCCACACTTGAATCCACGGCACAAACCTTCAAGATAACCATTGTCGATATTGAACAGGCAGCCCTTCATGGTTATTATTAATTATTTATTTTTAATAATATTTTTAAAAACACAAACTAGTCGATAAATTATTTTTTTTCTGGCAAGACTTTTGTAAATGGAGATTAGAGACACTGGACTCGCCCTACTATCACCAGACCTGGATCATATGACCGAGCTGTCTGAAGTTGGCTGAGGATTATGTATAGTGTGTAGTTATAAGTAGTATCGGCTGTTAAACAAGATGTCTCTTTTGCTTTAGGTGAATGAAAATTTACATGACATATTGAAGTTAACTGTCATTAGGTAATTTTTTAATTTTCTTTGAAAAAAAAAATTTGTTCTAAAAAATTACATTTTTAATTTATTAAAATTTTTACAAGTCTATTTTTTTTAATAATTTTTTTATGATATAATTTATTTGTTAAAAAAAATTAAAACAATTGTGAAGTGACAGCTAAATTTAATGTCATTAACTTAGCAGATAGTTGGTAATTTAAAAAATTTTTGACAAATAAATTATGGCAAAAAAAAGCTAAATTAAATTTCATAAAATTAATTTAGATGGAAATTAAGTTAGCCGGCATTTAAAAATTTTAATAATTTATTTTATTGAAAAATAATTTGAAAAAAAATTTCACATGTAGAAAATTTTAAAAACTACACGTGCAATTTTAAAAAAAAATTTTTTTGCTGTAATTTAATTATTAAAAAAAAAAAAAAATTGAGAACGTCGGCTTACTTTATTATTATTTAATTTAGCAGATATTTAATAATCTTGAGAATTTTTTTAACAAATAAATCCTGGCAAAAAAAAAATTGACATGTAAAAATTTTTAAAAATTAAAAATCCAATTTTTTATAAATTACTTTTCTAGAAAATTTTTTTTTTTAAATGAAATTAAAAAATGATCAAGTGACGGCTAATTTTAATGACATTCTAGGCGAGGCAGTTGTCGAGTTTGAAGGTTAGAGAGAGACAAAAGAGATCATATGACACTGAAGTTGACAGATGTAAAAATTTTTTTAGATAATTATAGCAATTAAATTATTATAAAAAAATTTAATTTAAAAGTTTCACATGTAAAAATTAATAAAAATTACAAGCGAAAATTTTTAGATGAATTTTTTTATTGTAATTGATTTGTTATTAAAATTTTTTTAATTGACAGCTGACGGCTAACTTCAGTATTATGAGATCATTGATCAGGCGCAGCGGCGATTTAACCAATGGAAATTTATTTTTACAAGAAAGGGGAGAACCAGTAATGTTTAATATAAACGTCAATGGAAATAAATTTTTGGTTTTATGTTGTGAAGGTTATCACGTAATTTGATGCTGTTGTATAATTGACACATGATGAGTAATTGAAGAGTTTTTCAATTTTTTATTGGTGTCATTTTATTGTTTTTGTAATTATGTTTGGGAGAAAAAAAGATGACATTCTAGGCGAGGCAGTTGTCGAGTTTGAAGGTTAGAGAGAGACAAAAGAGATCATATGACACTGAAGTTGACAGATGTAAAAATTTTTTTAGATAATTATAGCAATTAAATTATTATAAAAAAATTTAATTTAAAAGTTTCACATGTAAAAATTAATAAAAATTACAAGCGAAAATTTTTAGATGAATTTTTTTATTGTAATTGATTTGTTATTAAAATTTTTTTAATTGACAGCTGACGGCTAACTTCAGTATTATGAGATCATTGATCAGGCGCAGCGGCGATTTAACCAATGGAAATTTATTTTTACAAGAAAGGGGAGAACCAGTAATGTTTAATATAAACGTCAATGGAAATAAATTTTTGGTTTTATGTTGTGAAGGTTATCACGTAATTTGATGCTGGTGTATAATTGACACATGATGAGTAATTGAAGAGTTTTTCAATTTTTTATTGGTGTCATTTTATTGTTTTTGTAATTATGTTTGGGAGAAAAAAAGAAGAAAAAAAGAAAGAACGAAAACCGCGGACTAATAATCCGGTAAAGTATTTTAGATGTAATTTTAATAATAATAAAGTTAGCCGACGTTTTTAATTTTTTTTTAATAATTAAATTAGAACAAAAAAATATTTTTTAAAAATTACACTTACAATTTTTTAATTTTTTTACAAATAAAAATTTTATTTTTTTTTTCTCTAATCATTTTTTTAATGAAAAAAAAATCTTAAAAATTTATAAAGGTCGGCTGACTTAATTTTCATGTATTTTTATCATTATTTGGTGATGATGATAACAAGTTTATTCTTTGATAGTTGGGAATTGATTTTATGGGAGGTTTTGATCCCATGGGGGTCCCAGATGATGATGAAGATGATGAAGATCTGGAGAGTGAATTAAATCAGCTGGCGATGGGTGATAATCCACAGCCTAGACGTCCAGGTTTGTTTATAAAAATTAATTATAAGAATCAATTTAGCAGATGATAATTTTTAAAAATTTTTTTAATAAATAAATTATGATAAAAAAAAAATAAGAACAAAAAATTGACATCTAGAAAATTAAAAAAGCAAAAAATGCAATTTTTCAGAATTACTTTTTCGGAGCAAATTTATTTAATAAAAAAAATCAAACAATTATAATAGTGACAGCTAACTTTAATGTAATAAATTAATTTTAAATCAGCTGCCATTAAAAATTTTTTTAATTAATTAAATTAGATGTAAACAAATATTTCTTAAAAATTGCACTTATAGTTTTTCGAATTTTTAACATGTCAAATTTTTATTTTTATTTTTTAATGAGAAAAATCCTAAAAATTTTAAGAAGTCTTCTAATTTTATTTTCATGATAAATTAATGACATTAAATTTTTTTGTCACTTCACAATTATTTTAATTTTTTTTAACAAACAAATTATAGCAAAAAAAAATTATTAAAAAAATGGACTTGTAAAAATTTTAATAAATAAAAATGCAATTTTTTAAAAATAATTTTTTAGAACAAATTTTTTTGTTGAAGAAAATTAAAAAATTGTCAAGTGAGAGCTAATTTTAATGCCATGATTTGTTCACTTATGTCACTGTCAGGTACTTGATAATTTAATTATTTTGCTTTTATTAGCTGATTAGTCAGTGGTACAAAAATATATTTCAAGTTATGTTATTAAAATAGCAATAAGTAGATTTTAAAACAGATAAATTTTAATTAGACAAAATTGAAATTATTTATTATTTGAAAATTGTACTTCTATTTTTAGTTATGACAATGACACATTAAGATTAGATATTAATAATAAAATAATCTTTTATCATCTTTTTAAATTAAGAAGTGTTAATGTTATTAAGAGCCATGTAAAAATTTATATTTTTTTTACAGTAATTATAATAATAAAAAAAAAATTGATTTTTAGAAATTAAAAAAAAAATTTTAATTAATTTATTATTGTCATAAAATTAACAACATTAAAATTGAAATAAAATTAATATTTTTTTTTTATATGAAATTTTATAGCGCCTAAACCACCAGCAGAACTAATAGATTTAAACATCGAAGTCAAAGAAATCGGTTCTGACGAAGAATTATCCGGCGATGATGATGATCCAGAATTATTGGTACTTGATTAATAATAAAAATAATTTACCTTCCAAAAAATAAATCAAATCATGACAAATAATTATTATAAAAATTTCAGAGCGAGTTGGAAGCTCTGAAAAATGACGACGATTCTCCAAAACTCGAAGAAACTCCATCCAGCCCAGCAGAGTCTCCGGGTTCCGAAGAACTGGTAAAACTCCTGGAAGAAAGACTAGATCTTTACCAGCAAGCGGAGTCGAAAGCAAAAAGTACAAACGACACCTCAAAAGCTCGTCGTTACAATCGCGGTGTGAAAACGCTTCAAGGAATGCTACGCGACGCCAAAGCAGGGAAGAACGTCGACTCAGCAGATATACCGCCTTTGCTTCCGCGATCAGCGACTCAAGTAACTCCAGACACTCCTGCTGATGAAGGTATATTCTATCTATTTATACCCACGTATTATGTTCATTTTTTATTTTAAAATAATATAATTTAGAACCTGATACTCAAGAAATTCCATTGGAAAATTCCACTTCACCTGAACCAGCACCAGAACCTCCAGCAGAAGCTCCACCAGCAGCTGAACCAATTCCAGTTGATGAAGAAAAATTAGCGTTGCTAAAAAAACGCCAGCAAGAATACAAAATAGCCGCAGTTACTTGGAAAAAATCCGGACAGCTTGAAGAAGCTGTTAAATATCTAAAAATAGCAATGCAATTCGACGTTGTCATATCAGCGCTGAATTCTGGAGAACCTGTTGACTTATCCGACATGCCACCAACGCCAGATTTACCTAATTCACCAGCTGTAATCGCAACGGAGATAACTCCTCCTCAAGATGCCGCTAAAGAAGAAAGCGAAGTTCAAGACTCTGGTGAAGAACCACCAGCAGCTCCTGATCCAGCTCCTGTTACTGGAGGAGATATCATGGGTGCTCTGAAAGAAAGATTAGAAGTCTACCGTCGGACTAAGACAGCTGCTGAAGAAGAAGGAAATTCTTCAAAAGTCCGAAGATACGGTCGCATTTGCAAGCAATACGAAGATGCGATAAAACTTCACTCTAAAGGAAGACCCATTCCTGTTGATGAACTGCCGGTTCCTCCGGGATTCCCCCCGATTGTATTGAACGTAGCAGCTCCAAAACCTGCTCCAGCTCCAGCTTTTTTATATGAAATTTTATAGCGCCTAAACCACCAGCAGAACTAATAGATTTAAACATCGAAGTCAAAGAAATCGGTTCTGACGAAGAATTATCCGGCGATGATGATGATCCAGAATTATTGGTACTTGATTAATAATAAAAATAATTTACCTTCCAAAAAATAAATCAAATCATGACAAATAATTATTATAAAAATTTCAGAGCGAGTTGGAAGCTCTGAAAAATGACGACGATTCTCCAAAACTCGAAGAAACTCCATCCAGCCCAGCAGAGTCTCCGGGTTCCGAAGAACTGGTAAAACTCCTGGAAGAAAGACTAGATCTTTACCAGCAAGCGGAGTCGAAAGCAAAAAGTACAAACGACACCTCAAAAGCTCGTCGTTACAATCGCGGTGTGAAAACGCTTCAAGGAATGCTACGCGACGCCAAAGCAGGGAAGAACGTCGACTCAGCAGATATACCGCCTTTGCTTCCGCGATCAGCGACTCAAGTAACTCCAGACACTCCTGCTGATGAAGGTATATTCTATCTATTTATACCCACGTATTATGTTCATTTTTTATTTTAAAATAATATAATTTAGAACCTGATACTCAAGAAATTCCATTGGAAAATTCCACTTCACCTGAACCAGCACCAGAACCTCCAGCAGAAGCTCCACCAGCAGCTGAACCAATTCCAGTTGATGAAGAAAAATTAGCGTTGCTAAAAAAACGCCAGCAAGAATACAAAATAGCCGCAGTTACTTGGAAAAAATCCGGACAGCTTGAAGAAGCTGTTAAATATCTAAAAATAGCAATGCAATTCGACGTTGTCATATCAGCGCTGAATTCTGGAGAACCTGTTGACTTATCCGACATGCCACCAACGCCAGATTTACCTAATTCACCAGCTGTAATCGCAACGGAGATAACTCCTCCTCAAGATGCCGCTAAAGAAGAAAGCGAAGTTCAAGACTCTGGTGAAGAACCACCAGCAGCTCCTGATCCAGCTCCTGTTACTGGAGGAGATATCATGGGTGCTCTGAAAGAAAGATTAGAAGTCTACCGTCGGACTAAGACAGCTGCTGAAGAAGAAGGAAATTCTTCAAAAGTCCGAAGATACGGTCGCATTTGCAAGCAATACGAAGATGCGATAAAACTTCACTCTAAAGGAAGACCCATTCCTGTTGATGAACTGCCGGTTCCTCCGGGATTCCCCCCGATTGTATTGAACGTAGCAGCTCCAAAACCTGCTCCAGCTCCAGCTCCAGCTCCAGCTCCAGCTCCAGCGCCAGTTCCAAAGACTCCGCCAGAGCAAGCTGAAACGGGGACAGAAAAGAAACCTACCCCGCCGGCTCGAGGGAAGCCGATGACTTCCCGAGCCCAAAAACAAACTTTGATTTTACAGAAACGACAAATGGAATTTAAACGCGCAGCACTGGCTGCTAAGAAGGATGGAGATTTGGACTTGGCCAAGGATTATCTGAGACAGGCGAAGCAGATTGAACCTCTGATACAAGCTAGCATGGCTGGACTGCCAGTAGACATGGCCTCGCTTCCGCTGTCTCCGCTTTCTAAAGAAGAACTTCATAATTCCATCGCAGCTTCTTCTAATGACAGCTTTGCTCTGGTGTCCTCTGATGATTGCCAGCCGAGTGAAGCAACTGGGACTGATCAGGAAATTTATGATAACTTGGAGAAGCAGTTGATCAAGCACAGGAAGGTTTGTTTGGCTACGCGTGATCATGCCAAGGCTCTCGGTGACGTTCCTGGGTACAATAGGTGGGAAAATATGGCTTTGGGGTACAGCAGAGATTTGGATATGCTTCGTGTTAGACGCAGAGATGGGTTACCGCCTCCACAGCATCATTATGAAGTTAAAACTTACGCCATTGTTCAGTAATTATATTTTTTTTTTATTTAGGTTTAATTTTTAACAGTGTTGGGGGGTTATTGTATTTTTATTGTTGATTTTTAATTTTTATTTATTTTAATTAAATTATTATTTTATTACAGAGGATTTCTTCGAAGCGACAATTTGCTGGGTACTGTTACTGTTAAACTCCAACCACTGGAAACTCAATGTATATTGCATGACACATTCCCGGTATATATTACAATATTTATTTATTTATAATTTAATTTCAATGCCAAGACAGTATAGCCAAATGGCAAAAGTATAAAAAAAAAATCATTTGCAATTATAACGAATAGTTGAACAACAATTATTTTTTTTGTAGATTCTGGAATTTTATTTTTGGTCAGGGAAAAGTCAGGGAATTTTTAAATTAATGTTAAGTCGTCACCCTGGTTATTTAACACGCTGTTACAAAAATAACTATAACTCGAAAAATATTCGGAATTTTCATATAAAACTCTAGATATATATTTTTGAATGTATAAAATTTGATTTAATAGAAAAAAAAATTTTTTTTTTTTAATTTCACAGTACACGGAAAGAACAAGATAACACTGGATATCATCCCAGATTATACTCAGCGATATCTGTGGTGAAAAAAATTTCAGATGGTAGCTAGAAAAATTTAGATTATACTGAGTGATATCTGGATTATACTCATTGTAATCTGGATTATACTAGCTACTATCTAAAAATTTTTTACTCAGTATAATCTAGGATGATATTCAGTGTCATCTTATTCTTTCCGTATAGCTAAGCCCCTTTAATAATTTAAAATTTAATAATTTTAAATAAATTAAAATAATTTAACAATTTAGAGAATTAAATTATTTATTAATAATTAATAAAATAAAATAAAATTTTTTAATTATTAATAATAAAAATAAAAAAATATTTCAGTTAATGAACGGAAGAAAAGCTGCTGGAGGACAGCTGGAAGTAAAAATCCGTGTGAGGAACCCCATCACAACCAAGCAGATTGAAAAAATGACCGACCGATGGCTTGTTATTGATAATTAATCTTTAAATTAATAAAAAAAAAAATCTTTTTTGCTTTTATGGAAATATTTTAACAGTTGTACTACGAAGCGCATGCCTTATTGCACATTGATGTGATAAATCAACCATTTATTTTTTATCAAATGTATTTATGAATAAAGCTTGTAAATATATAATACATATAATTAATTAATTATGTTAATTGTATTGATTGAAATAATTTGATTGTTAATTTTTGGGGAATTATCAAAGTATATTTGTGAAGGTTAATTAGAAGTGAACTTTGACCTGAAAGGGAGAACTCGACACATTGCGCATGAATGAGACAACGACGATTACCGGACAATAGTTTGTTAGTGGTATTCACCAGGTGTATTGTTCTCCAGGAAATGTGGAATCAGCTTCTATCGTTCTATCGCTGTAGTCTTTGTGTAGTTACTGTTACTTTTGCTAAATAATAAATAATTTTCAATTTATTTATTTGAAAAATCAATTTTATTGATTAAAATTTCTATTTTTAAATATTAAAAACTTTACTTTTGTTCCTAAAAATAAATTCATTGAAGTTAGAGAATTATAAGCACTTGAAGAGTCAAAAAGAATACATTTTTTCTCGAGAATCTTTTTAATTTGTTAATAAAAAAATTGGTACATATATATGTCACTTTTAATTTTAGTAATAAGTTCTTTAGTTTTATTTTTAATTTCTATCTTAAAAGTAATTAATATTTAATTAAAAAAATTATTCAAGTTTAAAAAATCAAAAAAATTCAATAAATTAATATTTAATTTTTTTCTACAAAAAGAATTGATAAGTAAAAAGGAAAAATAAAATTTATCTCAAGTAAAGAAAAAAAAATGAATTTTCAATTTTTCTCTAAAAAAAAATTAATTTTCAATTTAACAAATAGAATTCAAAAACAACAAAAAATTACATTAAATAAAAATTTTTTTTAAGAGAGAATTAATATTAAATAAAAAAAAAATTTTTTATCGATGCAATTGAAATAAAAATGTCCATTATAAATCTGAATAGTCGCGTAATGTCGAACGACTGGAATAATAGCATTTAAAAGCCAGTTAAAAAACAAATGACATTAAATGAAAGGGTTGACAGGGTCGTCACCCGTGGTGTCGAAAGGCATGAAACACAAAAATGAAAGTAAATACCCATCGATGCATAAATAAAGAACCGCAGGCATCTATTGATCGACGGGTGATTGGAGTATGATCGGGGTTCTCACTCTCGTCTATCGGTTCTCGTCTCTGGAGAGACTTTCGAAAACAACGGTGGATTTATTTGCCAATTAGACAATTGAGTCTCGTACTCAAACTCAAGCACGTGCGATATCTGCTGGCTGCTCCTAAACGTCTATATCTGCAATGTACCCTTTCGCGAAAGGGTTAAGCCAGTGATGCGATCAGAGAAAATTAAACACTCGGATCTACGTTCTACACAGATAATTTTTTCCGCATCGCTGAGGATTATTTGAGTAACCGCTTACAATCTAGTTACCCCACACTGTAACATCATACTGAAGTATCTGAAGTAATATTGACCTTTGGTCCTCGCCACACCGAAAAGCCAACTCCTCATTTATCCAAGCTAATTAATCATGTTTAATGTTTATGTTCATTTATTTAATCATTGCGCATCGCTGATATTATCTTCAACTTAATATTTGCAATGTTACTGTTTATTCTATAAAATAATGCTGATAATAATTACCGCTTACGTAATTATGCTTATTAAGAACTTGATCATCAGTTATCGCAACTTTTTCTCAAGGAGTTCAAATGACAAGTTCATGTTTATCTTTCATTTTTTGATTTTTATATAATATATTAGATTAAAGATCAGTTTGTGCAGAGAATGCACGAGCTACTTTGTTGCTTATCGCTAATTTATTTGCAACAATATTTTAAATATTAATAAATTGCAAATAAGTGATAAGATTATGCCCGACGTTGCAATTAATTTCTACATTTATTTTGTGTCTAGCTTTATAGATATTTATTATTAAATTTATGTCAATATTTATCATAATTAAAATATTCTTGTACTTTATCCCGTGTAAAAAAAAAATTCTGATTTAGAATGAATTTAAGATTTAAATTCATATTTTGACACAAAAATGAATTAGTTTTGAGATCAATCCAAATTTGAAATTGAATTGTAAATAGAAATTAGCTTGCCTGTAGAACCTTCAATCTTGATTCAGAATTTTAATTTTTAGGATAAATTTTATATATAAAGTATTTTTAAGTCTTAATTAAAATTCTGAAGTGTCTCAATCTTCAAATTTAGATTGATCTCAAAACTAATTCATATTTAAGTCAAAAGATGAATTTCAATATTAAATTCATGTTGAATCAAAAATTTTTTTGTACGGGATTGTACACAGTAAAAAATTTTGCGTCATTGCGTCAAAAAATTTGGCTTAAAAATTTTTGTGTTAAATATTTAACACTTTTATGGGTAAATTTAACATTTTAAATTTAACATTGTGTTTAATTAACACAAAAAAGTGTTAAGAATTTAACATAAAAATTTTTAACACAAAAATTTTGACGCATTGACGCAAAATTTTACTGTGTATTTATTGTAGACTGATGGAAAGATTTAGCGAGATTTAACACATTTTAGTAATTTTTTATTTAAATAAAAATGAATTTCTTTTCCTTTATAAGCGCATAAATTAAGAACTTTTTTTTTAATGATTGTAAAAAACAAAATTTGATAAAAAATTGAGTAAGAATTTTTACAAAAAAGAATTTAAGCTTTAATTTTTGAAATATGACATTTATTTTTAATCAGTTGTAAGTTTAAAATGAATTTGAAGTAAGAAATTGTAAAAAAATAAAAAGAAAAAAATTCTAATCTAATAATAGAAAAAAAAAAAAAAGAAATCAGATTTTTTTTTACGACAAAAATTATGAAACAATATAAATGTGATAAATAAGTCTCGGGTATGACAAATCTGACTTAACTTCCGTTGAATCCGGAAAAGCACTAAATGTCTTTCGCTTTATATATTTTATATCTCTATTAACTCTCACGATTTATTCAATCGCAATCGTAAATAATACCAGGAGGATAATTATTTTTTCGTGTAATCAAAACAACAAGCCATTAACGATTAAATTAATTGCACGTGGACAAATATTATGATGGAATAATCAGTAGAGGCATCCGAGCCGGGCCGGAGTTTTTATACATTGTAGCCTCGATACATAATATTACTACAATAAAATAAACTGAAACAAAAAAAAAAAAAAATAAATTTTTTTTGTTTCTAAAGAGAGCGAATATTATACCGCATTATATTATATCGTTTGAATAAAACACGGGTGTCGGATCACATCGCATCTACCGTCCAATCTCCACGCGCGAGAACTCACTCGCAATTGCGTCACATCCGGCCCTGGCGCCGATTAAGCGAAAAGTGAGAAAGTCACTGGCTTGTTCAAAACACTATTACAATGTATGGATGTATGAATGTATACCTCTTAATAATATATAATTAATAATAATAAGTGGTACGTATGTAGTCCTTTAATATATTTTATATAAGTCTATACAATGCAGCCTCATATCAACAATCCGTATAAAGTTTCAGCTCGTTACCAAACATCCTGATAAAATGTTAAAAAAAAAATAATAAAAATAATAATAAAACCAAATCTAAGTCATAACATGTTTGCAGACGTCTAGGCTTTGTTACTTCTATCTTTATTTTATTTTACTACTTACTATCAGATAGGTATACATTACTCAGTAGAACAGTCGCTTATAGTCAGCCCTAAAATTTTTTTTTTTTGTTTAATATTTAATATTAATTATTTTAATTATTTAATAAGTCAGAAGACAACTTATTTTTTTTTTATTCAAAATATTTTAAATATTTAAAAATTTTTTTAATTTTTAGTTTAAAATTTTAAAAAATTAAAAATATTAAAAAATAATTTAGAAAATATTTTTAAAAAATTCCATCCAATTTATTTACGTTAAATATAATCTTAATTAATATTATAAAAAATTTTTTTAAATTGTTTGTTTTTAATCGGTAACTTTATTTGGACGAATTTTATTAACAATTTTTAAAGGAAAAAATTTTTGTTAACATTAAAAGCTTTAAAACTACTTGAAAAATTTATATTATTCAATAGAAATAATTTAAAAATTTCAATGATAATTTCTTAATATTTTATGCGAAAAAAATGAAAAATTTTTTTTAATTTTAATATTATTGAATAGTAAAAAAATTTAGTATATTTTTGAAAAATTATTGACTGCTCGTCTGTAAATACTGTAAACATCGTATTGTTGTATACTTGCCATTTGGCTGTTGTGCCTTGGCTTAAATTAATAAATCTAAATCTAATCTAATTATTGTAAATGATATTTTATAAACTTTTTTAATTTTATTTGAATTTATAAATAATCATTCAATTAATGAAAATTTAATTTTAATAAATCTCCGAATTTTACATTAGTATAAAAATTCAAACTTAATATTTATTTTAAAAAAAATTATAGAAAAATTAAATTCAAGAAATTTTTTAACAAATTAAGAAAAAAAAATTTTACTTAAT
Organism: Cotesia vestalis; assembly: GCA_000956155.1. Lineage (NCBI taxonomy): Eukaryota > Metazoa > Arthropoda > Insecta > Hymenoptera > Braconidae > Cotesia > Cotesia vestalis. Next base: position 68,245 of record JZSA01001443.1, read on the forward strand.
TAAAAAAAAAAAATTCTTTGTAATTTTATTTAATTAAGAGGTAATTTATTTGTTTTTTGTAAAAAATTAGGGATTGTAAAAAAAGGACTAATAATAATTTTAATAAAATCTATAAATTAAAATAATTAAACGCGGTAAAATGACAAAAAAATTAATTTCTCGAGTAAAACAGTCAGCAATGACATCCATGAATTCTATATTGTCTCCAGAGGAGCAGAATACAAAAAAAAACGATTATCCGTTAATAATTGAGCGCGGATAGCAAACAGATCAAGTACTTGCAGAGAGACAAATGGAATGAATCCCTAGTGTGTCAGAGTCTATACACGTATTTCTCTCTTCTAAGTATAGCATTATATATCCTCTACTATACTCGGTCATTTGTCATTCATCCGAGGTATTGTCATCTCAGATTTTACCAAGTCGTGCGACGTCAATATCAACAAAACGAAATTAAAAAGATGCATTTTTATTCTATTCCTCGAATCTAAATCTTTATCTCTAATTATAAAATCTTTTTAGTATAAATTTTTTTAAAAAATTATATTATTACAAGTTTTTATTATCTGTCAATAAATAATTTTTAACATTCGTCGTTTAAATAAACATTTGTTAACAGTTACTAAATATTCATTTAAAGGAAAAAAAAAATTTATTCGCTGTTAATAAGTTAACTTTCATTTGAAAAAAAAATTATTAATAAACAATGAAAAAAAAATATTTTGTGCTTTTTAATAAATTATTATAATTTTTTTTCAAATAAAAAAAAATATTAAGAGTTAAAAAATATATATTAATAATTAATAAATCGTTCATTAAACACAATTAATTAACTTTTAATAAATTTTTATTAACTGTTAATAAATAATTTTTTTAACATTCGTTGTTTAAATAAATATTTATTAACAGTTAATAAATATTCATTTACAGGTAAAAAAAATTTCTTCACTGTTAACAAGTTAACTTTCACTTGAAAAAAAAAAAAAAAAAAAAAAAAAAAAAAAAATTCATTTCAATAAATTATTAAAATTTTTTTAAAATAAATTAATTTATTAATAGTTAACAAATATTTATCAATAAGTAATTAATTATAAATAAATATTTATTAATTGATAATAAACAATTATTTTTTTTAATTTTACGATTTAATATCAGTAAAAAAAAAATTTATTATCAATTTATTGATTGACTTTTACCAATTATTTATTAGCTATTAATATTAATAATAAAAAAAAAAATTGCTTTATTTTTTCTAAAAAAAAAAATTATTTTCAAGCAAATAAATTTAGTAATAATTAATCAATTCTTGAGTCAGTGTATTATATTATATTCTACGGCGAATTAAACCGAAGGAAAATAATGCCAGATTATCCAACGAATATCAATATCAGTACTGAGTCTACTTAGATCGTTCGAAGCTATAAAAATAAAAATAAAAATAAAAATAATGAAAGAGTAACAAGTAGAAAGAAGAAAGAATAAAAAAAACTGATGAAATATTTAGGGAATATAATTTGAAGATGATTGTGCAATATGAATGGAAAGATTTGTTAGCGGTGTGCCGTGTGGTGTGTGGTGCGCGGTGTAAGAGCTAGGTATCATTGGATAGAGTAGAGTAGAGGTTTGGTATCGATGTGCAGGCTACCAGTTGAAGCTGAAGCTGCCGGGGTGCCGGGCACGGGCAAAGCTGCTGAGCCAGCACTCTCCCTCTTTCCTCTTCCCTCCTCCTTCCTCTTTCCTCTGCAGACTCCCCGTCGCATACCTACCAGCTCATAGACTACTGAGTCTATAGGAGAACACCGCCTCAGCTTACACTCAGTGTTCACTATCGTATCATTCTTCTCACACATTATATATTATTTATTTTATATTTCATATGATACACACATGTATAAATATAAATATGAATATATAATCTAGGATATTACACGCTTCAATATTTGTTGCAATTTTATTTATGTTTTTTAAGGTAATTTTATTTTATTTTTGGGAAATTTTTATTTTTATTCATAATTCAGCGACGCTTTAATTAATCTTAACAAGAATCTAAATTTGTTCATTATTAAATTCATTTATTAATAAAATTAATTTTAAAAAAATAATTTAAGTTTTTAATTTTAAAAAGCATTTATATTTATTATCACTGTTATTTATTTAATATTAAAAATAATTATAATTCATAATTTTTCCTTCTAACTGCACTGGTTAAATTTTATTTTTAAAAAAATATTTTTTTCATTAAAAAATTAATTTTTTTTAATCGTGGGATAATTTGAAAGATAAAATTTATTAGTAGCTATAAAAAAAGGTATCAAGCTTAAAAATTATCCAAATTTAATTACAAAATTATAAAAATTGTCAAATATTTGTTAATTGACTATCTAATTACTGCAAATGATATTCTATCATTTCTTTTACAATTTTCACATTATTAAAAATGTTAAAATTAATTTTTTTATTTATTATTATTCCAAAAACTGTCAATCATTCTTATTTTTATAAAAAAAAATTCATAAATTACAAGTCAAATTCTTGTAAATTTAATTTTTTTTTATTGAGCTTTATCCTTATCTAAATATCAAAATTCTTTAAAAAAAAAAAATCATCTTCAAGAGTTTACTGTCTTAAGCCAAGCAAAAATTTTTTTTTAATTATTTATTCAAATAACAAAAATTTTATCTACTCTAAAACTTTCTTTTTTATACGAAAAATAATTTTTTTTCAAAATTATTTATCAAAAACATTTTTTTTTTTCATGAAATTTTTTAATTTTATTTCATAATTAATTTACCATAATTACTGTTAAAAAAAAAAAAATTACTCCAATTAAACTTATAAATTTCCCTTCCAAAAGTGACACCAAAGATCCCAGAAAAAAATCCGCGACAAGACAATTAACAATTTAAAAAGGATTATTTAAAGATAATGTAAATTTTGTCGGCATTATAAAACCCAGGGGTTGAATGATGAAAAATGTGAATAATCTCGGTATAAATTAATAGACACCTCAGAAAGTAGTCTTGGGTACATTAAAGCAGGGTATGCATTGATACTCGGAATATAAGACTCGGGGTCTGGCTTCACCCCTTGCCCAGCTCCTTGATACGAGGCCTTGAGTGACAGAGTTTAAAGTGTTCGCGCTTCCAGTTCCAGTTCAAGTTCCAGGCGAGCAGAGCAGAGGGAGCAGCGCCAATGAGAAGCGATAACACTATCAGCCAATCCTTCGTCTGGGAAGGTCTGACTATCCCGGGCTCCACCTACTAGTGACGTCATGGCCGACCAAGAGTCTCGTCGAGGCTGCGTCTGACCAGGTCCCCATTCGGTTGGCGTATCTTCTGTATCGTGGGCCGCGCACCGGTGCCGAATTTCCATTCCTCAGGTTCGTGCTAGCTCGCCAGCTTCCAACAACCCTCCCACTGCATACTCACACTCACACTAAATTACATACCTACATACTCATACTTGTAATAACCGGGTGCTTAAATCCACCCTCACCTTCTCTTCTCTTCTCTACCTTGTACCTTCTATTCGCTACCTTGGTCTTCTCCGTCCTCGGCTGTACTACTTAAATAAAACCCGCACTCTTTTCACCCATGAGATTTACAAGATATATAAGCTACCAGTGTTGATAAATATGTTGTTGTACGGTGGGACGTATGTACGAATGGGAAAATACCCGCTCGAGGAGGTGCGAAACCACTCTTAGTGACCGCCAGCTAATCGGACAGAGATCTCTGAGGATCCGCCGTGTCTGACTGACCTTTTTTTACACTACGCGTCTTTACGATTTTAGTTATTCATTTTTGTGATTTTTATGTTATGTTTTATTCAATGTTTTGGTTTATTAATTATTATTTTAAACAGTGAATGTGCAATGGATTTTAAAAGGTGCGATTTTTATTTTTTGTGATTTATTTTGACTGTGAAAAAAATTTTTTTTTAAAAATTACTATAAACATTTTTTTTAACAAATTTGACTGTGAAAAATTAGAGAAAATTTTTTTTATAATAAAAACATTGTTGGTTTTATTTTTGAAAGAAAATTTGACGATTATTTTTAAATTATTTGTAAGGAAAATATTATTGTTTGTTTTAAAAAAAAAATTTATTTGTAAAAAAAAATTTTTATCAAATTTTTTTTAAATTGAAAATATTCAAATTAAAAATTAATTTTTTTTATTTAAGACTAATTACTGAAATTATTTAAAAATTATTTTGTGAAAATTAAAGTTCCTTATTTAACTCAAAAAACTTCAGTGCAATAATAACTTACAATTAGTGAAGTGCAATATTAAAAAAAAAAAAAAAAAAAAAAAAAAAAAAAAAAAAAATACAAAAAAAAAAAATTTGTCTCACGATGATTCGGTAGAACAACAAAAAAGAAAACGAAACCAATAGATCGATTAATATAAGTTGAGGTCAGTTTTCTTACACGATATGAGTCTGCTATAAAAACGACCTTCAGGAGTTACCTGTAAGAATATGATGCATGTATACACAGTACTTCTTACATTATTATTATTTTGGGTTGTGTGGTATGGATTAATAGCTTACTACTTTAGCTTACGTAACCGTATCATGAACACACGAATGTACTTAACTTCACACGCGTGTCCTTTTAAATTAGGCATCCTATTTTTTATTTACTGCTGGACTGTCATTGAAAAATGTCCTAATTTATCACAATGAGATACTTTAAAAATTTTTAATGCGACAAAATTAAAAAAAAAAAAATTTTTTTAATAATTATTAAAAATATTTTTGTCTTTTTTTTTTTTGGAATAAAAAATAATAATGATGTTTTATATGCTTATAAGACTATCGGAAAAATAAAAAATTTTCAGACTGAATGCAATAAACATTGGTTTTGAGAGGGGAACAAAGTAAAAGATGATACCGAGGTTCTGTTGAAAGTAATATAAACAATACTAAAATGTGTTTAGAGATAAAAAAAATAATAATGCCGGTCCCACGGGTAGCTTGGCCTCATAAATATATTGTGTGTGTGTACTGCTTGAGTTCAAGTACGTCGAGAGGAAAATTCGCGATATATTGTGTCGAGTACGATGCGCACTGTTGAAATTAAATTCTTACAAAGTTTCATAAAATATTAAATGAGATTTTTTGTTCAATTGAGAAGAAAAAAAATTTTTAAGATTACGCATGCTTAATGAGTATGTGATCTGCAGGAAGTGATACATCGCCTCCCTCAATCTTGATGACTCGATGACTCGAAGACATTGAACAGAAAAAAATATGCTACAAATTGCCGTGAATCACAAATTATTTTAATTTAAATATTAACGATTCATAGTATTTAATTCATTTCTATTCATAATTGCATTGTATTTAAAATTTCTTAATGAATATCCTTCAAATTTACACGCCGTAACTTTTCCGTAAGTGATTTGAATCTTTAATGGTTATTTTTTTATCTTCATATCACGAAAAATATGTTTACTGAAAATAAAATAAAATCATTTTTTATAATTATTTTATTAAATACCCTTGACCATTTGACAGGGATATGAATCATACGGATAGTATATTATGTTATTTCATAAAATAGAGTTGCATTTATGTCTTTCTATGTACATATGTGAGTATGAATATGAATATGAATGTAAATGTTTATAGTGAAGAGTCCAGTCAGGAAAACTGACTGGTTAATTAGCATTAAAAATGTTTAGATTACATACTTGTGGTCGTAATAATAACTTTTATTTATAAATAAATCACTCCACCCAAATAATAAAAATAATAATGATATAAATGATATAACAATTTTATGTAATCTCAATGAATTATGATTCCAAAATAAACCGGATGTAATTATGTATATATTTTATCTTAAAAAGAAAAAAAAATCTCAAACCTTTAAAATAAAATAAAATATGCTGCAAAAAATAAGAATAAACTAAAGTAATAAATTTCCAAATTTCAAACTCGTAAATTGAAGATCTTCAATAATCACATCTGCCAATTCGTATGCTAATCTCAGCATGTTATCTCATCAACTTACTCCAGAAATGAATAATAAAGCACTATACACGCATACCACAATATTATATTCTATTTAAATTTAAATAATAACAACCAACAATCTAATTAATTATAAATACCGCCACGAGGACAAATCTCTTTCTCACGCTCCAAGATATTAAATCCGATTTAATTGGCGAATAAATAAACATCACTATTGATTGACCATGCTAAGGACTCTCCTCAATTATCCATAACTCTAATTCCTTTGTTTCAATTTAACTTTAAACATCGTCTCACCCTGTCAACAAATTTTATTTAAATTTAAAGGCCAACTTAAGAAAAACGCGTAATATATATGATACAACTTTAACACGTGGGAAAAATAAGTTTTTGCATTATTATTGTTGTGCAAGTTTCCTCGTTTTATAATTATTATCTCTGCTCACATTAACACGTACTAACGCTAACTTATTCCCCAAAAAATTATTTAAAAAAAAAAAAAATAAAAATCATTTTAAAGATTTAAGTTTTAAAGCCTGATATATGCGTATACAATTTTTTTATATGGCTATATATGAGAAAATTCTTTAGATTAAGACATATCAGATAATATGTGGCCATATCAGCCAAAAATAAAAATTATTTTTTTTTTTACTCTTCTAAAAAGCTTATTTGATATTAATTTTTAGTTCGATCAACTGCTAAACTGATTTTTGGTTAATACGACATATTAATTAATATAAACATTTCCTAAAAAAAATAAAATTATGATAAATAATTTTATCCTGATATTGACGTTCAAATTAGCAAATTGTCTAACTTCATTATAGAGAATCTTCAATTTTTTACGAAAAAAACAATTAGTTTAAAATTTATTATCACTTTAAAAAATCATTTATTTATTTATTTTTTTAAATAAAGACCCTACAGCAATGGCCAATAATAGGGTCACTAGAGAATAAATTTAACATCCTTTTACAAGATTATTTTACAAATAAAAGCAAAAATATTTTAATCTCCTTGAATTTTGAGAAAGGAGAAAAAAAAAACTGAAAAATTTGTGTTTTAAACATCTGTTGAGATTTGAATGTTAGCCAAAAAAAATTAAATTTGTAATGATACGTTATTTAGTCAGGTTTTGATTTAGATCATTCAAATAATTAATAATTGGGCTATTACAATATTAAAATGTTAAAAAATCACCCTCTAAAAATAAGGAGTTAAACCAATTGCTAATCAGACCGTCGATATGGTCTTACATTATCAATTTTTAATAAATAAAAAAATTAGGAATATAATTTATTTATATTTATGATAAAAAACATCGGATTGTTTATTCAAAGGACTAAAAAATCCAACGATACCGAAAAAAAAAATTTAGTCTAAAAATTTTGCAATTTTTGTGTTTTTAAATGAGACAGTCGATTAGTTATAGTGACTATTATTATTATTATTTCTTATTTCTTCGACCCAAATACTCTTGGAAGCGGCTCCCTATTATCGTATTTTATTTTTTACTCTTCCTTTTTACAGAAACTAGCAAGAGTATGAGTATTCCACCGTTCCAGCGGACACTACCTAAACTGCAACAGCAGCAGCTCCCAGGACGATCTGATGAACGACGAAGTCCTGATGTCCTTGTCCGTCCGCGAGCTCAATAAGCGACTCCACGGCTGCCCTCGGGAGGAGGTGAGTAAGGTCTCTCATTTTTATTTATTTATTTATTTCGCAGCTTCATAAAAATTTTTCTTTCTATCGATTTTTATTACCATAAAAAAAAAATTGACAATGTATAAAAAAAAAAAAAGCGCTTCTACGACAAAAAATTTGGAATTTAAAAATAACAAAAATTATCTCGGGAATTTAAAGATCGTGCGATTGAAGCAGAAGCGACGGACCCTGAAAAACCGCGGATACGCGCAAAACTGCCGAAGCAAGCGGCTGCAGCAGCGTCACGACCTGGAGACCACCAACGGGAACCTTAAGATCGAACTCCAGGAGATAAAGATTAAAAACGCCCAATTGACGCAAGAACGCGATATGTACAAGCAGAGGTACGAAATTCTCCGCGCGAGGTGCAACCAGAACCACGGGAACCACCAGAACCACCAGAACAGCCAGTCCCAGACCAACGGACAGATTAACCAGCAGCATCAGCACCAGGGACCAGGACACCACCATCAGCCGGGGCCCGCCAGTCCCGAAGTTTATCTGTGACATCGGAGACGCGGCGGGGCTGCCTGGACTTAATTTTTAGGGTAATTGATTAATATTAATATTAACTATTAATTTTATAGATAAGTTTATAAAGTGATGGGGTAGAACCTTGCGGATTAAGTGCAATCGATCTATTTTTTTTTTTTACATTTAATTATATACATATGAATATATGTTATATTAAGAGTTTAGCCATAGGAAAATTAAATTGGTGCGTTATGTATTTAATGTGGTTATTTTTATGCTTAGGTTTTTTATTTTTAACGGAGTTATTACTGTAATTATTATTGTCAAATGGAGGGTAGAACGGCAAATGGATTTTTTGGTAAATTTGGTTCTTTTAGAAATTTTGGTATTAAATTTGAGTTATAAGAGTAAGAAGAAGCCACACGGATAAAAAAAAAAAATTTTTTTTTAAGTTAAAAATTGTCGTGAAATTAATAAAAGTTGTAACTCAAAAGTCAAGAATATGTTTTTCGAATATTTTGAAAGAAAAATTTATCAGACGACAATCACAGCAAAGTGCAAAGAAATAACTTTGAGTAAAAATTTTCCAAGCTTTGTGATGGTTATTTCTCTGAGCTGAGAATAACTTCTGAACAAAAAAGTGTTCTGATAATTTCGAATTATTTTGGATAAATAATTTTAAGTTTTCATAGCATTGATTTGATGGGAAAACTATTTTAAGCATTTTAAAAAAAAAAAAAAAATGTATTAACAACTGAAAAATAATTAGTTGCAAGTAATAAATAAAAAATAAATTTCTATACAAATAAATTTATTAGCTAATAAATAAATCTTAATTTTTCCAATTTTAAATATTTATTACCAGCTCCATATATCACAATGTCAGACTGCTACGGCCCAGGATCAGGAGGAGGTAACGGAATATTGCCTCCAAGCAACGGAATCCTCAACGGGATGGACGACAGCATGCACACAATGTCAATGCAGCCTGGAAGACCCCTGAGTGTCTGTTCTGCAAACTCTTGCGGACCTGGCGGGCCCAGTCCAATCCACCGTTCCAGCGGACACTACCTAAACTGCAACAGCAGCAGCTCCCAGGACGATCTGATGAACGACGAAGTCCTGATGTCCTTGTCCGTCCGCGAGCTCAATAAGCGACTCCACGGCTGCCCTCGGGAGGAGGTGAGTAAGGTCTCTCATTTTTATTTATTTATTTATTTCGCAGCTTCATAAAAATTTTTCTTTCTATCGATTTTTATTACCATAAAAAAAAAATTGACAATGTATAAAAAAAAAAAAAGCGCTTCTACGACAAAAAATTTGGAATTTAAAAATAACAAAAATTATCTCGGGAATTTAAAGATCGTGCGATTGAAGCAGAAGCGACGGACCCTGAAAAACCGCGGATACGCGCAAAACTGCCGAAGCAAGCGGCTGCAGCAGCGTCACGACCTGGAGACCACCAACGGGAACCTTAAGATCGAACTCCAGGAGATAAAGATTAAAAACGCCCAATTGACGCAAGAACGCGATATGTACAAGCAGAGGTACGAAATTCTCCGCGCGAGGTGCAACCAGAACCACGGGAACCACCAGAACCACCAGAACAGCCAGTCCCAGACCAACGGACAGATTAACCAGCAGCATCAGCACCAGGGACCAGGACACCACCATCAGCCGGGGCCCGCCAGTCCCGAAGTTTATCTGTGACATCGGAGACGCGGCGGGGCTGCCTGGACTTAATTTTTAGGGTAATTGATTAATATTAATATTAACTATTAATTTTATAGATAAGTTTATAAAGTGATGGGGTAGAACCTTGCGGATTAAGTGCAATCGATCTATTTTTTTTTTTTACATTTAATTATATACATATGAATATATGTTATATTAAGAGTTTAGCCATAGGAAAATTAAATTGGTGCGTTATGTATTTAATGTGGTTATTTTTATGCTTAGGTTTTTTATTTTTAACGGAGTTATTACTGTAATTATTATTGTCAAATGGAGGGTAGAACGGCAAATGGATTTTTTGGTAAATTTGGTTCTTTTAGAAATTTTGGTATTAAATTTGAGTTATAAGAGTAAGAAGAAGCCACACGGATAAAAAAAAAAAATTTTTTTTTAAGTTAAAAATTGTCGTGAAATTAATAAAAGTTGTAACTCAAAAGTCAAGAATATGTTTTTCGAATATTTTGAAAGAAAAATTTATCAGACGACAATCACAGCAAAGTGCAAAGAAATAACTTTGAGTAAAAATTTTCCAAGCTTTGTGATGGTTATTTCTCTGAGCTGAGAATAACTTCTGAACAAAACAGTGTTCTGATAATTTCGAATTATTTTGGATAAATAATTTTAAGTTTTCATAGCATTGATTTGATGGGAAAACTATTTTAAGCACGAGATAATTAGAAAAAAAAAAACCATCACAATGCTAGGAAAATTTTTGCTGAGCGATATTTCTTTGAACTTTGCTTGGATCGTCGTCTGATGAATGCCTCGTTCAAAATACTCGAAAAATATAAGCTTGTCTTTTGATTTACATCTTTTGTTATTGTTCACTGACTATTTTTTACATTTGGCTTTCTAAAAACTTAAAAATTTATTTGTTTTAATATAATATTGTGAATAAAAGTTTTAATGAGCCATTTTGCCTGTCTTCCGTTTATTTATTGTTATTGTAAACGAAATATCAACTAGAGTAAATAATTGTTTGTAAAATTATTGAATTTATATTCATAACAAAATTTATGAAGCGAAATTTGGCCGTGTTTATTTAAATTTTTTATTTTATTTTATAAGTTATATAATAAATAAATAAATAAATAGTTTAGTTTATCACAATTTAATTTTATATAATAAAATATTATGATAAAGTATTTTGATGCAGATTAAATAGAGAGAAAATTTGTAATTTCAATAATGACAGAAGTATACGAATTTAAATATATTTTTACAGCACTAGTTTTCGGAATTAATTTTTAATGATTTTTTGTTTTTTATTGTTGAAAAATCATGAGTATTACATAAAGGGCCAAATTTATTTTTAATAAAATTTTAATTAATTTTTTTCTGTTAATTCATTGTAAGAAATTGCGCTATGTTAAAAATGTTTTTCCTGTTAATCTGTATATAAGATGATTATTACTATAATAATAAAAAAAAAAGAAATATCAATATTTTGTTTTTTAATAATATTTTTATGTTATATTCCTTTTATTTAAATCCTTAAAATAATAATAATAATAATTTATATTATTAAGAAAATAAGAAGAATTTTGTGGCCAGTGTATTTATGTGATGAATTGGGTTTTTATGATTAAATTTGGTATCATTAGAAAGGTCTTGACCTGGAGTTGTGCCTTTTCTAGGTTTCATATCATTCTCACCAATAGTCAATTTATTATGATAAGTATTTAGGCTGCATTCGAAAATGCTCTATCTCTAAATACATAATATAGATAATAGTAAATTTTTTTAATTATTTATAAAATAATAAAAATATCCCGAGAATCATATGGTATATTTATCAATGCAAAAAGGTGAAATAAAAGGGGGCAGTAAATGTGGGGTAATAAAAGAGAGAGAGAGGGAAGTACGTATGAAGTAAAGCTGAGTCAAGCTTTATTGTCAAGTCACGAAACTACCGTGGCCTATCTTTATCTTCTCTCGTGTCACCCTTTCGTGTGTAACAAAAGCTTAAGTATTTTACAATATTCTTGGATTTTTATTAAACATTTGATGTGAGATGCGAGCTAAAAAAAGTTACCAACAACAATAATAAATTTATATTTAAATTCGTTCTATTTAGAGGTAATGGAATTTTTTTCACCGGTGATTGAGATATTTATTTCTGTTTTTCGAAAAAAGTATGAGCATGTGGACCGGCAAGAAACTTTTGGCGGCGACTGAATTAAGAAATACGAGGACCGAAGAGGAAGTCAGAAAAAGAGAAAATAGAGGAAAAAGTTATCGAAGAACGAGGATAAGAATGAGGAGGAATAGGATTCCAGTAAAAAGAGTGTGGGTCTCTCTTGGTAGGACGTTGGAATCGCCTGGAATTGAAAACGAGATCCGGTATTTGGAATGAGGGAGAACGCCGATGAGAAGACGAATGATGTCCGCTTTAGTTTTCGGATATCTTGACCCCTGGTCAACGGATTACTTATTATTATGAAAATATACATTTTCAGAGTTTTCATGAGATCCAATGAACTAGTCTTAAAATATTCTGTTTGAATTACATTAACTTATTTTTTTCACAAGTTAATGCTAATTTTAGTTCATAAAATTCTTTTAGTTTTTGAATTTTTTAATAAATCATCATAATTATTATTAATATCAACCTTGCACTATGTGACTGCCGTCACTTGTGAATTGTGAATAAATAAAATTTTGCTTTATTAAATAATGACTGTTGGTAAATTGCACTGTAATTTTTTAACTATTGACATTTTTAAAAATATAAACTCACCCCGACATTAAGCTCATCGAGATCTTTCATTTGAGTACCCACATCAATTTTTCATATATTTTATATATTTATATATATGCATATATGAAAAATATATAAAAATACATGTGGGTACTCAAATGAAAGCTCTTGATGAATGTCACATCGGGATGAGCTTATATTTTCAAAAACGTCAATAATTAAGAATGTACAGTGCAATTTAACAAAAGTAATTATTTAATGAAGCAAAATTTTGTTTATTTATAGTTCACAACTCACAGCAGTCACATAGTGACTGCAAGATTACTAGTTATTATTATATTCTTAGTGAAAAAAAAAAAAAAAATATTCTAGGTAATCAGATCATCGAATAAAACCTGTTCGAATAAAATCAGTGCGCCAAGGATTGAGATTATTATTACACAGATCTAAAATGAGAATGGGAGAACAGAAAATCCTTATTCGATTGTTTTTCATCGATGCGTGAGCGCCCAACAGGATGAAAGAGATTTTATAAAGTTTCGCGGTATTACACCACGCAATTTTTTTCTTCTTTCAGCTTTTATATTTTTCGGTTAAAGTCTTTTATTTCATTTTCCAACGGTTAACTTTACTCGACAGCTCACCAGAGTCATCAGCGTGATTGACGAGTGATGTCGTTATAACTAAACGCTTTAGTTCTCCGAGGCGCGTGCGATCTACTGTGATGATCTTGTTAGTCACTTCTGGACCTTTATCCCCAAAAATCCTTTTAACTTTGATTTTTTACTCTTTAAAACACCTACTTTTTATATTTAACATTTAAGTTTGATTAAAATTCATTTTTTGTTGTCGACAGCGCTTAGATTGAGGGTAGTGTGAATTACATAGGGAGAAAATTTAATCTACTAAGCAGAAGATTAAAATTATCTCTAATTAAATTAGATTTAAATTTATGAAGTTCATTTACAATAAAATTCCTCAACACTTTTATTTTTTCATTTAATATTTATTATTTAGTATTAAGTGTCACTCATATCTTTGGAATGCTTATAAATAAATTGTTGAGTCAGTGAAATAAAATAATTAAAGACGTTGCAAATTGTAAATTATAAATATATCTTTCTGTTTAGGGACATTGACTCGATCATTGACCTGTTCTTGTTATTATTACTTTGTATTTTTAATAATAATTGTTTGTCAATTTAAGGATTACTTAATTAGACTCAATTCATTAATAATTTAATTACACAATTATTAAACAGTGCTCTTAAAAAAAAAAATAATAATAAATTACCCAATTTTTTCTCGTTTTACTGTTTTTGAAATTATTTAATAAGATTCAGATTAAGAAAAAATTCATTCTTTTAAAAAATGATTATGATGATCAAATATATTTAGAAGTAGGCTAATAACCATATTCAATACTTTATATTCATCTTTGTAATTTAATAATAAAAATATTAATATTTTATATTTTCAATTTTAAAGCCATTCAAATATATAACTTGAGACATAAATTTTGGTATATGGCGTCTTGATTCTCCGAAATATATCCCCGAGATTAAATATCACACAAAATCTATGATAAAAGGGCACAAGACGGTAATAAGTCTGTAATTGTTTTATTAAAAAATTTAATTATTTAAGATATTCCGTCCGGGGATATTTATTTTAGGGATATTTTGTCGGAGAATCAAGAATCATGTAACCTAATTTTTTGAGGCTTAAAATTTTTCTATTTTTCAGATCAAAATATGTTTGAAAAGTGGCATTTGTCACACGAAATATTAAATCCAACATTTTTTAACGCAATGACAAAAAAATTTTTCACTGTGTGTTAAACGAAAAAATTAAATAAATAAATTTACTGTATAGTTTACATTATATACCGTGGAGAGTAGTTATCCGGTCATCGTAAGTCTGTCGCGCTAATAATGGGCGGTAAGTTCTGGTAAGCCAGTTGACCGTGACTAGATAAAAAATAGTGGGTGAGACTCGTAAGGTCGCAGACGACCCTCGTACTCCGACTGTGCTGGGTCCAGGCATCTGTAACAAACTATCGTTCTACCCCCAAAGCGTTGTCATGCTAATCGTATGTGCCTACGTTACACCCAATCTGAAATCCGAGCAAATACAAAGTCGCATCACTACACTCGATCTGTGCATCACCACCGGCTCTTCTTCTTTTTCTTTATTTCTTCACCCCACAGACAACTACTATTGCTTTATTCCACCCCTTACGCCCCTCAGGAGCGAGTCGAAAACGAACACACAAGTACCAGTGCAATGGACAAATAAAATAAAACAGCAGAAGCTGGATATACATGGAAGCGATTCAAGATTTTGTGGACTTGTCGACAAAAAACACAAGACAAATCGGATTTTATGGTGGCTTATACATGTATATATCAGATATATATATGAGCCGTGGGATGAAACGCGAGTATGTACCTATGAGCCAACAAGTCTGTCATTCTCATTCTTCTCTCGGTAGTATTATATACAGCCTCCCTCGTGTAATATTATGTCCTACGAATTTGTTTGTCTCTGCATCTGTTATACATTTTCATTTATTTTTTTAAACTCCTCTTTATTGACAGACTTTACTTGAATTTATTTTTTTTACGGGTGATTCGAAGCTCACGAAGAAATCATTAGAAATAAATTCCAAACATTAAATGGAAAATTATTTTATTCTGCCGGACATTGGCTTTTTGGTGATATAATAAAATAAACTGTCACCAGCAGCTCACATAAAAATGCTAAAGAGCAGTATCATCTATATACCTTTGGATCTTTCTCAGACCTAACTGGACGCTCCTACATTATTTAGATCTTTAAATTATTTTTTTTTTAATCAAAATTTTTACGTTTAAATTATAGTTATTGTAAAAATTATTGGGAATGTAGGTAGAAAAAAAATTCTGACGAAATTAAAGAAGTAAAAAATTATTTTTTTGGTCAAAAATTATCCACAACAAAAAATAAAATTTTATTTTTCATTTAAAAAATTAAATTTTTTGGTCCCATTCAATTTTTTTATCAATATAAAAATAATTATTGGCTTTTAAAAATAAATGAATTTTTATAAGTATTAATTATTTACAATTTATAATTTATAAACTAAATTTGGATGAAATAGTGTGCGGATTATGTAATAGAGGTGAGGGAGCGTTCACATTAGATGAGTATATAATTTACCCGTTAAAATTAACAATGACGTTCAACAGTTGTTCTGGAGCTTAGGACCGACGTTAATAGCACGTCATGGATTTCCGGGTTGACGTGTGACAAGTGTATTAGCCTCGTTAAGGGTTGGCTACAGTGTTTCTCGGTTCTTGCTACCGGTTATTCATCCACCCTCCCGACGGTATTATATCTCACGTGTATTGTATTTTGTACAACCAAAGCACATACTACCAAGTCTTCTACACCATATAATAATATAATATACAATAATAACATAACACAAATCTTTTATAAAAATAAACATTTATCTCTACTAAATTAATAAAATTGAAAATACCTAAAATTTATATTCTTTCGTTTAGAAATTAATAAGTTTTAATTTTAAATTCATTCTTTTTAATTGTAATTTATTCAGGACAAAAATAAAATTAAAGGAATTAATTATTTTAAAAAATTTGAAAGCTTTTTGATAAATTTTCATAATAATTATAAAATTTTAGTTTTAATTCAAACATTTTTAATTTTTCTAAAAATAAATTGATTTTTAAATTTATAAATATTTTTTGAAAAATTTTATTACTGTAATTTAAAAAAAAATTAAAATTTTCAATTTTGATAAAATGGCTTTCATTTTTTTTATTTTCTACCCAAGTATTGTTTTTTTTTTTTAATTTAAAAAATTAAAGAAAATTTTTATTTCTTATTTTTTAAACGTCTATATTTTTTTATTTGCAAGGATAAATTGTATTGTAAATTCTAATTTCAATTAAAAATAGACAAATTTAAATTCAATCCCATAAATTGACAGTAAGTAATTTATAAGTAAAATTTCAATTTAAAAAATTTAGTTAAAGTGAAAAGTTAAAAGTTTCATTGAGTTTATAACTCTGTAAAAAGGGTATAAAATTTATAATCCATGAAAACAATTATGTCTCGGAAGAGTCAGAAAGTCCTGTAGAATGGAGAAGGTTTGCGCCTGGACGCGCAAAAACGGCCAATATCTCTCCTTTGATTTATATGGACCAGGACGACGCTCAACTCTCTACTCTTCTCGGAAATAGAAGAAGAAGAAGAAAATAAGTATAGGGAGCACGGATGATACGACAGACGCTCCAGAAGCTCCAGATATTAAATGGAATATTAAAGATTTAGCACACGCACACCGCACCCCAGCTCAGTCAACTACAACTTGCTGCAACTTTTGTTGGACAACAGTAAAAAATTTAAGTGCCCATGCAGCGGAGGGCTGATAAATCTAAAGTGTAGGCCGTCAGTTACCTGAAAGTCTTCGGGAGTTACTGCGTGGAAAGGGTAGCTAAAACCGGCCATTTCAATAAACTATCCCCATAAATCCCATGTAAGGGACAGATATCTAAGCAACATTATTTTTATTCCCGATCTATGATCGATGATCGTTCTCCTAATCCTCGCATAAAGTCTTTACGCGTTTTATTAATTTTTTCTCCCGGTTTTTTTTTTCTATCTTCTGTCTTTTATAAATAATAAAAAAATTAGCCGAGAAAGGGAAAATGATTTAGCGTTTCTTTTACACGTCATATAAATGTGTACATAAGCATTTATTCATATATTTTGGTCCGAACACTCTACTCACAGGGGTCCTAGGGACCAAAATTGCTTTAGCTTTTTTACTTTTACTACGGATCGCGGTCAAGACCATAAAATTCTACTGCTAGGCTGTTGGGTCCATCTGCTGTTTGGTGCCGTATTGCATGTAAAACATCGATGCATTCGAGATATTGCTCATTTTCCTCTTTTATTTCATTATCTGCTTAAAAATTATTTAGCTACTTTACTTCACTAATTTATTCAGTAAGGATTTTTTAATATAATTATGAGTTAAATTAGAATAAAATATTTAATTATAATTTGTCAGAAGAAAATTCTTTCTTAAATTTTAGAAGCTCGAAAATGAATTTTTTTGTAAATTATCAAAATTAATGATTTTTAAATTGATAAAAAAGTTATTTTTATTTGATTGAAATATTTTTCTGCTTGTTTCAAAGTTAAGAAATTTTATTATTTTATTAGACCTGGATTTTTTATTTAAATTAATTTTTCTTGCACGAAAAAAAAATGTATTGTCCAGATTTTTGGAATAAAAAATGTAATAAAGTGTCCAATTTAATTTTTTTGAGAAAACAATATCCAAATTTGCCTTAATTATTTATTTATTTATTTATCATTGTCTGAATTTTACAATATTCCAAGTGTTATGTCCGAAATCTTACTTATTATTATTTCGGACATAACACAAGTTTCTAGTAAAAATATATTAAAGCAGATAAATTTATTAAAAGCTTTGTTTAAGTTAAATTAATATAAGAAATTTTGTATTTATTTTTAACTTTTAAATAAATCAGATATTAAGCTAAAAAGTTCGATAAAAAAATTCATCGAAATGTTTGTTGAAAAATTTTTTTAAAAATAAAAAATTCAATTTTTTTTAAATAAAAACAAACTGATAAAAAAATTTCAAAATTAAAAAATATCATAAATTAATACTCCTAAAATCAACAGAAATCCGACAATTTTTTAAATTTTTATATCAAATAAAAATTCAATACTTAAACACAGACATAAATGTTAGCTTGACTCAAGAGAAAAAATCTTCTAATAATTTTTTTGGTTTAGAAAAAAAATTTGTTAACTCAAAAATTTTTTTCTTGTCACAAGAAATTAATTGCTTTCCTTGTAGTAGCCTTGGCTCAAGAATTTTCTTTTTGAGTCAAGCTAAGCCTTTTTACCAGTGCAGGAATTGTCTTAAGTAAAGCAAAATTTAAAAAATGAATCCCTTCAATTTAAAATTAAAAAAAATTCTCAGTTATTAAATAAAATAAAATCTCAATCTAAAAATAAAATAAAAATAAAAAATGACAGTATTAATTTGGCTATTATGCATAACAACCCCTAAAATGATAGAGTGTCTTATAGTATAAGTGTCAGGGGGTTAAGACTCGAGATTTTGAGGGTCGCTTTAATTAATACCAGAAAATACAGGAGTTCTTTAACAGTACTCGACTTTCATCGGTCGGTAACAGTTTATACATTTATATCTATATCTATATATACGAGGCAATATAACAACTAAGCTGCCATTAATTCACATCAACGTCTTCCTATCTCAGCTCCCCGAATCTTCTAGTTCGGCATCAATGACTGGCGTCTTCTTTAAGAGATAACTTAATAGTCATCTTGAGGAACTTTTGAGAATTATAAATAAAATAATAATTCAAATGAAATAAAATAAAATAAAATTTTAAGTTAAAGAGATTGCGGCGTGAGGTCCCCGTTTCTCGGCGAGTAAATAAGGGTAGAGGGATTTCCCATTGGTTAAGTTGATCATTGTCACGTTAGGTGTAACCGTGTACGACCAGATTGAGTGTGTGGATTTATATGTATAGATATATAGGCACAGAGTGGTTTATGCGTGGATAGAGTCGTGTTGAGTGTCCAGTGGTTAGTTGGAGGCAAGAAAAATAAAATAAAAATAAAAATAAAAGAGAAAATGTCTCTTGTGGTTATCGAAGAACCTAAACCGGATACTGCGGGATTCGATCACACATTTGCGGTATGGACTCATGTTAGTGTGTTACTCATGTTAGGACGGGGGCCACATACTAATGGGGCATTACCTTAACACCCTACAGTCCATCGACTCACTCAGTCACTGGCTTACTTGTCGTTCAGTTAGTTACTCCTTGGGGAGAACGCTCAGGGAAATCGAGAGTCTTGGATAAGAAGAAAAAGAAAAGAAATAGCTAGTAGATATAAAATAAAATAAAATAAAATAAGAAAGAATGAAGACTCTGTGTCAACTATGGCTGCGGGTGGATTCAAACCTCGATTATTATTATCAGCCTTTGGCACTGGTACTCCACCTCACGGTATTTTACCCTTATTTTCTTTATCGTCGCAATGACAATCATATTTTTTTTTTTTTTTTTTTTTTTTCTAATAGTTACTATGAATATTTTGACGAGTAATTCGTACCTGGGTTTGATTTTGTTAAATTAAAAATGGAAATAATTTTTTAGATTTTATTTTGCTAAATTATTTAATACTGATGATTTTAATTTTCACTAGCAACCTTGCAGTCACTATGTGACTGCCGTAACTTGTGAAATATAAATGAATAAAATTTTGCTTTATTATATAATGAAATTTGTTAAATTGCACTGTGATTTCTTAAATATTGACATTTTTAAAGATATAAGCTCATCCCAATGTTACACTCATCAAGACCTTTTATTTGAGTACCCACATACATTTCGCTATATTTGTCATATACACATATATGTAATATATATAAATATATCAAAAATTGATGTGGGTACTCAAATGAAAGGTTTCAATGAGTGTAATGTTGGGGTGAGCTTATATCTTTAAAAATTTCAATAGTTCTCAAGATACAAGGTCATTTCTTAATTATGTATCTAAAGATAGAGCATTTTCGAATGCAGCCTAAATACTCATCATCATAAATTGATAATCGGTGAGAATGATATTAAACCTTGAAAAAGCACAAATTCAAGTCAAGACTTTTGCAATGACACTTAATTTCACTAAAAAAACCGATTTTATCATATGACTATCCTGACCACAAAATTTTTCTTGTTCTCTTAATAATATAGATAATTTTTTTTTATTTTTTATCTAAATTAATTATTTTGTCTAACAGATCGAAGATATAAAAAATTAAAAGATTCTTTTTTATAGAGCATTTAATTTTCTACAAAAAAAGTCTCTTATCGTTTTTTCATAAATTCAATATTTAGTCCAGAATAAATTATTTTTCAAAAAATTATTAAATTCTTAAAAAAAATCCCAATATTATTATTATTTATTATTATTATTATTATTATTATTAAAATGTGTGAACTAAAAGTAACATAGCGTCTACGCTTGTGCCTGCGGGCATCGATCGTTTCTTTTCCGCAATCTGAGATTTCGCGAGCATAGCGGGACAGAGAAGGGGGTAGTTGGTAGTCGGTAAAGTACATATAGCACAGAGTAAGTGTACAAGAGTTGAGTAGAGTAAAGTAGATGAGAGTATAAGAGACAATGGTAGTCGAAAAGCGGAGCGATTGGACTGAGCGATAGTTTTAGCATTAAAGAGGTGCCTCTGGATGTGGACGGGGGTCTCGAACAACGCCTTATGAATTTCCAATGGACATATTATCGGTAGAGGCCTCTCCTCGAGCGCCGATCGTGATCAAGTAGACCTTCATGTCCACGTACAATACGTGTTGAGTTCTTCAGCCACAATACACTATCATTGTCGTCAAGTGTGTTGCGCTTTTGTCAAAACTCTATCATATCTACGAACTACGAAAGCCCTCAATCCCTATCCTCTATCTTTAATCTCATGCCTTTATTTTTTATTTTATTATAATATTCGCGACCGCTTAAATTCTCATCACCATAATATTTTTTTTTTCAAAGTGTTGATGGTAATTTTTCTTTTTTAATTTTCTATTTTCCTACACAAAAATTTGGTTATTAAAATTTTTCTCTCTTTTAACAGCGAATTAATTTATTTATTTTATATAGATTTTTTTTTCTTAGAAAATTTTTCAATTATCAATTTCGACAGTGCCATAAAATTTTTTTTAAGGATTTCGCTATTTATCTGTATATAAGATGATTATTATGATAATATTTAAAAAAATATCAATATTTTGTTTTTTAATAATATTTTTATGTTATATTCCTATTCCTTTTATTTAAGTCCCAAAAATAATGATAATAATAAATTAAAAATATTGACGACACCTTAAAAATAAAAAACGAAAAAACAATCAAAATACCAGCATGACATGAAGCCTAGATTCGTGAAAACCGGCGATTAGTTCGGCCATTAAAATCGAGCGAGAAAACGTTATTACCCAGCGGGAATCGGCAGTGTTATCTCCCCGGTCAATTAGATCCGTAAAGAATAGCGCATGGTCCATTGGTCCTAGTCGTTGGTCGTTCTCTTCTTCTTTTCCCCCTTGGTTTGGTTAAAGATAACTTTTTTATCAGTCAAGTTTACAATTGGAAATAATTTTTATTTTTATTTTTATTTTGGATAATAACCCGCGTGATTCGTTAGTGAATTTGTTGGGCCATACAGCGAAGAAATAGCCGTAACTTGGGCTCTCGAAAAGTTAAGCGCTAACTTTCGGCAATCAGATCGTCTGTTGGGACAACAGATAGTCGCGTTTCGGATTCTCACCCCGTGTTTTCCGATCGTCTTTATATTATATCACCGTTTCAAGTCTCAAGTCTGAGAATGTGGAGCAAGAACTTATTTATCGGGAAACTTCTGCGAAGGTTAAAGAGCACTAAATCGACCCTCGGAGATACAGAAACAGGAAACAGGCTTAATTGTCCGAGCACTTTCTCTCCCCTTATCATTCGGGGGATAATTACTCTAATCGGTACCTATTAATTCATTATGTTATTGTGAGATCTTTCTAATTTTATTTATTTCAGTAAACTTACAAGTCACTAGACGGAGATTTTAAGAGATGATATTATGAACTAGCATGTCTAGTCGGGGAAGAAATGACCGCTCGGATGACAAAGAAGGAAAAGACAGATACAGACGATAGCGATCCTTTCACATATCCGCATATATACTGCTACATGTTATATGGTGTATACCAAGGGGGAAAAGAAGAAGAGAACGACCAACGACTAGGACCAATGGACCATGCGCTATTCTTTACGGATCTAATTGACCGGGGAGATAACACTGCCGATTCCCGCTGGGTAATAACGTTTTCTCGCTCGATTTTAATGGCCGAACTAATCGCCGGTTTTCACGAATCTAGGCTTCATGTCATGCTGGTATTTTGATTGTTTTTTCGTTTTTTATTTTTAAGGTGTCGTCAATATTTTTAATTTATTATTATCATTATTTTTGGGACTTAAATAAAAGGAATAGGAATATAACATAAAAATATTATTAAAAAACAAAATATTGATATTTTTTTAAATATTATCATAATAATCATCTTATATACAGATAAATAGCGAAATCCTTAAAAAAAATTTTATGGCACTGTCGAAATTGATAATTGAAAAATTTTCTAAGAAAAAAAAATCTATATAAAATAAATAAATTAATTCGCTGTTAAAAGAGAGAAAAATTTTAATAACCAAATTTTTGTGTAGGAAAATAGAAAATTAAAAAAGAAAAATTACCATCAACACTTTGAAAAAAAAAATATTATGGTGATGAGAATTTTTCTTTTTTAATTTTCTATTTTCCTACACAAAAATTTGGTTATTAAAATTTTTCTCTCTTTTAACAGCGAATTAATTTATTTATTTTATATAGATTTTTTTTTCTTAGAAAATTTTTCAATTATCAATTTCGCCAGTGCCATAAAATTTTTTTTAAGGATTTCGCTATTTATCTGTATATAAGATGATTATTATGATAATATTTAAAAAAATATCAATATTTTGTTTTTTAATAATATTTTTATGTTATATTCCTATTCCTTTTATTTAAGTCCCAAAAATAATGATAATAATAAATTAAAAATATTGACGACACCTTAAAAATAAAAAACGAAAAAACAATCAAAATACCAGCATGACATGAAGCCTAGATTCGTGAAAACCGGCGATTAGTTCGGCCATTAAAATCGAGCGAGAAAACGTTATTACCCAGCGGGAATCGGCAGTGTTATCTCCCCGGTCAATTAGATCCGTAAAGAATAGCGCATGGTCCATTGGTCCTAGTCGTTGGTCGTTCTCTTCTTCTTTTCCCCCTTGGTATACACCATATAACATGTAGCAGTATATATGCGGATATGTGAAAGGATCGCTATCGTCTGTATCTGTCTTTTCCTTCTTTGTCATCCGAGCGGTCATTTCTTCCCCGACTAGACATGCTAGTTCATAATATCATCTCTTAAAATCTCCGTCTAGTGACTTGTAAGTTTACTGAAATAAATAAAATTAGAAAGATCTCACAATAACATAATGAATTAATAGGTACCGATTAGAGTAATTATCCCCCGAATGATAAGGGGAGAGAAAGTGCTCGGACAATTAAGCCTGTTTCCTGTTTCTGTATCTCCGAGGGTCGATTTAGTGCTCTTTAACCTTCGCAGAAGTTTCCCGATAAATAAGTTCTTGCTCCACATTCTCAGACTTGAGACTTGAAACGGTGATATAATATAAAGACGATCGGAAAACACGGGGTGAGAATCCGAAACGCGACTATCTGTTGTCCCAACAGACGATCTGATTGCCGAAAGTTAGCGCTTAACTTTTCGAGAGCCCAAGTTACGGCTATTTCTTCGCTGTATGGCCCAACAAATTCACTAACGAATCACGCGGGTTATTATCCAAAATAAAAATAAAAATAAAAATTATTTCCAATTGTAAACTTGACTGATAAAAAAGTTATCTTTAACCAAATGGAAAAATTTATTTAAAAACATTTTTTACTTCAGGATTTCCTCCGAGAAAAAATTGCCTATTTTTAATAATTTTTTTTTTTAATATAAAAAATCAAAAATTTAATTCAAACTTTTTATTGTCTTAAATCAGCCAAAAGCCCAGCCCAGAAAACTGTTGCTAAAAATTAAATAGACCTTGAATTTCAAAACTAAAATAAAAAATTATAGACATGTTGTAGAATTTAATAAGACAATAAAAATTGATTTTTTGAAACCCCTTAAATTAAATTAATTTTTAATTAGATGTTTAATTTTGTGATTTATGACAAACTTCGATACTCGGACAGTATAAAATTATTAAATAAATAAAATATTAGGTATTACATGTGAGGGATAATAACTCAACGTATGATAGGCCATAAAAAGAAAAACGGGTTGGTACACAAGTTTAGTAGTAAGTACAGTAGTTGTCGTCGATCGTGGATCGTGGAGGTTAAGACACGTGAAGAAGGTCGCTCGATTGTCGTCAGATAGTATAAGTATTCCCGAAGGCGAGGGGCAATTTGTCCCGGTCATTTGGCGAGTCCAGTGGGACTCCCTGACTGTAATCCAATCACCAGCCACACTCTTCTTCCCTCGAATACACCAATTTTATTTTTTCCTCTCACTCATGCACACTCTTACCCTCATTCACTCAATAGTCCAACTAAAGATCCGAGATCCACGCAGTGTCTTTATATTACTCGGCATGTACACGTAACTACCAGTATTGTCTCTTGCTCGTCTTCTTCTGACCTATCGATAACCGTGATGATGATTCCGAGAACCGAGTACAGTAGAATGAACACCCGACGAGAGTAACTGAGATAGAAGTTGAAGAAACGAACCGAGCTAATGTTGAGACTATCCACACCGGTCATCTGTACTATTTGTCCTCATACTTATATGTTATATAGACACTGGCTACTATATACTATGTACTATATAGTATACAGGCGTTTTATAAGATTCTCACGATTTGTATTCGGTACACTTTCCCTTGGAGCTCGGACTGTCTACTCTCCCCAAAGGCAACTGATTCCGTGTATGTATCTATGTCTATGTCTATAATATAGGAGGTGCCAACCCCAGTGAAGGTTCACCAGCTACTCTTTGCTTTAACCCCTAGAAAAATAGTCATCGAGCCATGGCAATCGTGACCGAGTGCGACGAGCAGTCATATTTACTTATATACTAGCACTGATTGTCTTACTTTAAATTTATTTTTTAAATGATTATTATTATTTTAAGGATTTAACTAAAAGAAATATTTTTAAAAAGTAAAATATTGATTTTTCTTTTGATTTAAGTTAATTTTTTTTCAGTGTAGTGTTGGAATGTATTGGATTAATTTTTTAACTTATGCTTTGCAATTCGGTTTAATTGCAATTATTCAATTATGTAAAATTTATTTAATTTATCTTTTGCTATTTAGACAAGTGCTATTATACACAAAATAAAAAAATAATTATTTTTTATCTAAATCAATTATATTGTCTAAAAAATCAAAGATAAAAAAAAATTAGTTAGAACTTTTTTTATAGAGTTTAATTTTCTACAAAAAAAGTCTCTTATCATTTTTTTATAAATTCAATATTTAGGCTAGAATAAATTATGTTTCAAAAAATTACTAAATTCTAAAAAAAAAAAAATAATAATATTATTATTAAATATGATTATTATTATTATTATTATTATTATTATTATTATTATTATTATTATTAACAAAGTTAATATAGTTATAACTGTAACTGAGTGGTTGGATGCACTTGCGTACACAAATTTCCCATAAATCATCCAATTCGAATTAATTTCCCGGTTATACGTACTAGTAAATCAAACCGACGGAGTTGCCCTATAACGGGTGAGCTCTAAATCATAGGGCACGTTAATTGCGGGTGAACTGCCTCGCCGAGAGTGAATATGAACATTGTTATATATATTAACTATGACTAAATTATTATAAAATTTATTTCATTTTCCTATACCAGTTTTTCTTTGGAAAAATTTTTCTATCTTACGACCAAGAGCAAGCGTCAAGTGATTTGTCACGCTTCAACACACGCGGCGATTGGTTTAGTTGGGTCAGTTTACGAAAGTTGAGTTAAGGGCGACAGTGCATGAAGGGTATATTTTAACATTATAAATATATGACGCGAAAGAAAAAAGTAAAAAGAAAGAAAGGAGCCTGATTTGAAAAAATACAAGGGATTCTAAGCAACAAGGCTAGTTTAACTTGCAGCCCCACTAGCGAGCGATCACGTATGCTTTCACCCTTAGGCGTGATTCATCAATGACTTTTCCATTTTTGAATCCATTGGTTGTAATTTTATTATCCTTTAAATTTCTGTCAATTTTAAATTTTTATCGATAAATTTTGAAGCTGATAATAAAAAAAAAAAAAAAATAAATAAAATAAAATAATCTATATCGACGGTCTAATTAGCAATTGGTCTAACTCCTTATTTTTTAGAGAGTGATTTCATAACATTTTGATGTAGCAATAGTCCAATTATAAATTATTTGAATGTATAAAAATATATAAAAATGCATGTGGGTACTCAAATGAAAGGTCTCGATAAGTGTACGTCTAGGATGAGTTTATATTTTTAAAAATATCATAAATTGATAAAATACAACGTAATTTCTTAATTATTGACATTTTTAAAAATATAAGCTCATTCTGATGTTACATTCATCGATACCTTCTTAAACTTAAAAATTATCATTATTTTAGACGAAAAAATAATACGAGAGCATTTTTTAAAAAAATTAAATTTTTCATAAAAAAGATCCTCATAAATTTTTTTACATCTGTAATTTTTGAAAAAAATTATTAGTTTTAACAAAAAAAAAAAAAAAAAAAGACAAAAAATTTTTATCGTTAAAGTGATAAAATAATAATAAAATTTCATTTAATAATTGAACACAGATTACTCTGATGAGATATTCGATTGAAAAGTGTACAACCGGAGTTTCAAGTGGTCATCGTTATATTAAATTGAGTTTTGAGACTCGGAGATCTTCAGAGACGTTATCCGAGTCTTAGCGAAATTAATTTCAAATTTCCAAGACATGCTGTACGCTCGGGTAGATTTCAATGCAGTAAGACGAGATTTTGAACAACTTAGAGTAGCATTCTATCTGCGAGCAGTTTCTATCTTCAATATAAATAGAACTTGTAATGTAGATAAAGACGAAAAATACTTATATTTTATTTAGGTATTTATATTTTCGATCAGATTTAACCGAAACTGAGTCAAAATAATATTTATTTATTACACGGTACAGAAGGAAAAAGAAAAAGGAATTAAAGTGGTTTTGTAAATGTTTCATGGCCCGGTTCGGTATGATTTATTCCGGCGCGAAGCACCCACTAGAAGTATCTGATACCGCTAATGAATTTCTGGGTGGAGTTTTGGGGTTTACATGAGGAGAGATGTGTGTACGAGGGTGGATTTATTGAGAATTCATATATACATATACATATATGACACGACTCCGCTGAATATTTACTTTCATGTAAATAATTACCGCTTTTTTTTTCATAATAAAAGAAATTAATTTGAAGATTTATAAAAAAATTTGTCTCAAAAAAATAAAAAGTTAAATTAGAAAAAAAAAAATCACCTTATAGGCGACATTTAAAAGGTCTGGAGATAAGTTAGTACCAAAGCTGCCGCTAGACGGCCAGTAAGTTTAACGTTCTCATAAGTGATGCGCGCTACCGAGTAGATAAGTTCGATTTCGGAAATTTTCAGGTATGGAACAAGCAACCCATCGTTTTGTTTCATATTTTTACTCTAGGAAGTTTTTTTTTGCTCAGCCGTTTTTGTCAAAATTCTGCAAAATGTTGAATCTTATTATACTATGCTTGATTGCAGTAACTTTATGCATCGCTGCAATTGTCTACTCTCTTCTAATTGGATTAATGTTCAAATTATGTGCCAGAGGCGTATCACCTTTGCCTTGTTATTCAAGATTTTCTGAATCTAATCATATAGAAGAAGAAAAAAATGTTTAAGCCTAAAGAAAATATTTTAGAAAAATAAATTTGACTAACGAAATAAATATTTTCTTTCAAAAACTTTGATTTTACTTGACGATTTTAACTTAAATATTTTCTTGAGTCTAATAAATTTTTCTTCTCACATGAATAATTCAATAATTTCTTATTTTGTGGTGGAGGTCGGTATAAAAATAAAAGAAAAATAATTTTTCATTAATTTTGATTCATTTTAATAAAATTCATTAATAATAACATACTCAAAATTTTTTTTCATATCGCTCCAAAAATTTATATTAATATTCTAAAAAATTTTTTTCATTCATTAAAAATAAGATGGACTTGAATCAAGTAAATACTTTTAAAGAACTTCATTTTCTTGATTTGAGTAGAAAAAATTTTCTTCTAAGAATTTGTTCTTGGTCTAAGTAAATTTTACTTGATTCAAGAAATTTTTTTTTTTTATTCAAGACATTGAAACTCTTCAAAATTATTTTCTTGGTTCAAGAATTTTCGTCTTGATTCAAGTTAAATTTTTTTTCAGTGTTTTCCTAATTTTTTTTTTTTTTTTTTTCGGTGCATTGAAAATTATCAAAAAAAAATTCTAAACTTAATGAAAATTCAATGTCAAAATTCTTAAGAATTTATTTCTCGGATATTAAATTAATATAAAAAAAATGATAAAAGTTAAATCGATGAATTGCAGATGGAGTGAGAACGCTATAGGATAAAAAGAAAGTATATGAATGTTAGAGGGTTGAGGGTGGCGGGTGTGGGTGGTACATGGAAGAGCGCACATAGGGGCTCGTACGTAAGGGGAAATACTTTATGAGGGCATCGAATATATTTCCTGATTGAGCGAACTAATCCACGCAAAGGAGGTTTTATCGTCAGACTATATTCCTAATCGTACAGTCCAAGTAAAGGGTCCCCTCTCTTTATTTCTCTTTCCGTTATCAAGACATCGCGATTCATTGAATATTTCTATTACACATACTACAGAGCCCATTTCTCAGTAGACTAAAAAGTCAAAGGCATAACAATAAAAACAATAATAAGAATTAAGGAGTAATATAAACTTACATTTATATATAAGAAATATAAACAAAACTAATCCACGTATGTTCTAGATCGTACACAGTATGGGCGGATCAAACCGTTCGATCTTTTAATCGTAACTTGCGGCAAGCAATCCTGCACTGCGCGGGTACCAGAGCAAATCTATTTTTATTGTCCCCGAGATAGCGTGTGTGCCTCCTTTTCTGTATTTATAGCCACACAGGGCGAAAGAGAGGGCCAACTAAGACAACTACCCAAAAATCAAACCCCTAGACCATTGCCCATGGCCCATAACCTGTAGAATTCATCGAGGGAAGCTTCTTTGATGCTACTAAAGACTAAGGAGAGTTAAACTAGTCATAGTTTTTTATTTATCTCAACTTTGGGGTATTATTTTCAAAATATTGGAATTTTTTTAATAAAAAATCATTTTTGAAGTTATAGCGTTTTATTTTTTACTAAGATTTGAAATTTTCGTTACAAAAAAATTTTTTTTTAAGATATTGAATCTAATTCATTTATTTAACATAATTTTTTAATTTCCGAAACAAAAAATATATTTTTTAAATCAGAAAGTCGTATTTGTTCAAATACAATTTTAACAATTATCACCGAAACATTACAATAAAACTAAAGTAAAAAAAATTGTCGTTGCTGGTCAGCAACAAAGACCTTGGTCGATCATTAATATGTAGACTTTTGTGGGACTGTGAAGCTGAAAGTAGAGAGTCGGGGAGAAAAGAGCGTCGAGTTATATCAGGAAGAATGAATATTCAAGAGTAAACACGGTAACACAAGTACCGAACCGGGAACACAGAGAAGAGACTAGAATATGGAATATAGAATGTGGAATAGAGAATATAGAATAGGGGTAGGCTGCAGACACCCTGGATAGTTTTCTTGCTGCAGGGAGGACATTATGCCGGCGAGTAGACATAATAAAAGAGGTTAAACACGTTCCGGTTCGCCTTCTATCCTTCTTGTTTAAAACCCCGTAGGAAATTTTGTTTATGATATTGCAATCTGGAGCAGCAAAGTGACCATCGTCCACTTCGCCACCCCCAGCCAAGGTCTAATCTACGCTGTATCCACATCGTGTGACACCCTCAACGCCTGATACAGCACGTTGTGTTCTCCATACAACGGAGTCCATTCTGTACAACGAGTCCACTTATTTATACATTATAATTTATAATCATAATACCGCTCGTGTTTGCTTCCAACGCAGTAAAACAAGTCAAATACATTTTTTAAGGGTTTTAAGCTTCATAATTAAATTAAAACTTCTATCAGTGTCTAACCGTTTTATATTTTTGAATATTTAAGAAAAATAACCTTGTATCTCGTGAACTATTGACATTTTCAAAAAATATAAGCTCATCCCGATGTTACACTCATCAAGACCTTTCATTTAAGTACCCACATCAATTTTTCATATATTTATATGCATTACATATATGTATATATAAAAAATATCTCAAAATGCATGTGGGTACTCAAATGAAAGTTCTTGATGATTGCGACATCGGGATGTTAATCAATAATATGAAAAATAGCATTTCTTAAAAATTAAAAAACACGGAATCATTTTTATATTCTAGTCCTAGCTTAAATAAATCAATTTTTAAAATTTAATTATTATTTTTGATCCGTAATTCAATTCAATAATTCATTATTTTCTTCAATTATTATTCTATAACTTCCAACAAAAAATACGACTGAAAAATTTCTAATAATAAAATATTTTAATACCAAAAATGAATTTAAAATAAAAAATTTTTCAGCGCATTTCTTCTCCAAAAATTCCTTTTCATTTAAATCCTCGAAAATTTCAATTAAATCTTTTTATCAATACCTACAAATTTAATATTTCCGGCGCTGCCTAAAATATGGTTAAATTTCACTTTTATTTTTCGTTTAACTGGCCAGAGATATCAGACTATTTTTATTTCTCCGAGAAACGGGATCAATCGGTAGGTCCATCGGCGATCGTTTTAGATGCCGGTTTTCTTGTTCCTTTTCTATTCCTCCCCTTTTTCCTGAACTCTTATATGCTGTTTTGATTCTAACTGTTATAGGAAAGACGTATATCACCGACGAGTTCACCCTATTTTGCTGGAAGCCGTAACGTATAACGTATATATACGAGTCCAGGGCATAAAAATTTGGGGTGACTGGACACTACGATGGACATGGAATTTATTACTGACTTCCGATACACTGCTGTAATTATTTAAATGCCTAGAATATTTATAATTTATAATTTATGTCATTGAAGAATGAATTTATTTATAAAAAAAATTTTTTAGGTGAAAAATATTCGCGGGCTGTGACTCTGAATCGGATGTTAAATTATGCGTGAAATGTCACAGCGTGGATAGAATATTTATAGATTAAATTGTTATAATTTATGAGGGAGCGAATGGGGAAATATATTTTATTTTTTTCTGATGTTTAGAAGGAAGAAAAAGAAGAAGAAAGAAGAAATAATAAAGTAGAGGGTTGTGCATGTCAATCTTAATAAAATGAGTATGGACGGATGCGTAATGTTTTTATGGTGGACGATGGACTCTAAAGAGGAAATAGGAAATAAAAGTAGGTGCAAGGTGTATCTTTTGTGTAGTGGTTTAGTATTCGTCCGGCAAAACCAATCTCCATAACATGAACGTGCAAGACACCCCATATGTTTCGATTGAGTTCCGTCAATCCTCAATCCGCTGATCGCTTCACGATCGTGTTAAGACGTGTCACGGTTCTTTATTGTCTTACAGGCCTGAGAAGTTACAGGTCGTATCAGTCATATATGAACAATCTGGTCGTATGTGATTGTATCCGATACATAACACAGAAAAATTCAAGGAAGAAAAATTAGCATAAAGTTATTATTTTTTTGTATCCATGAGTGTTATGTGAAATTATTTATGATCGTTAATTAAATAGATTTATAATTATCACTGATAAAAATCAACTTAACTCAATAGAAAAAAATTTTGAATTAATCAAATTATTTTGAATTGTGTAGGAAAATTCTTGAAGAAAATTTGGTAATTATTTACAAGTGAAGTCAACCCATGCTGAGGCATGTTTAATTTTTTTTCATCAATTTTTTGTTTAAATTGTTTGTTTTTTTATGTACTTTTCAAAAAAAAAATATATCAAAAACATCAAAAAAAGATAAAGTAGAAATTTTATCCAAAAACATGAAAGCCATTTTCTTCCAACTTTTAAAGGCAAAACGCTATCGAAATCTTTGTTTTTTTTTTTTTTTTTTTTTTTTTTTTTTCAGTAAAGTAAAATTGATTTGAAGAATTTTAATGATGTTGACCCCCCTTGTAAATAATAACCGAAAATTTTCTTGGTTTTAAATAAATTAAACTTGATTTAAGAATTTTTCTATTTAATTGAAGATAATTTTTTTAAATAATAATCTTGAAAAAAATTTTTTTAATCACATTAATTTTTTTATCAGTAAAGTAAAATTGATTTGAAGAATTTTAATGTCTTTAATTGAGGAGGAAAATTACTAAAACAGATAAAATTTGCTCAAACAAAAAAAAAATTTCTTAGTTCAAAAACTTTGTTACTTAATTTAAGATAATTAAATTATTGAAGTATTTTATAAAAATATATAGATTGTCATATATTATCGTATATTGTCATATATGATCATGCGTCACATATTATCATATATGTAATAAGTCAAAACGAAAAAATTCAATCTAAAAATATTAGATAAAAAATATAAAGGGGTTTAAAAAATGAAATGATGAGATTTAAGCAATAAAATAATTTAAGACACTGCGGATTGATGGGGTCAGAGATTTAACCAACTAAGTAAAGGAACTAGGGGTATTTTAAAATCCATGTAGACTCAATGTGCCGCGAAATGTGGCAAAGACTCTCGAGAGTTGCGATCAGACGATCTAACCCCTCACTTCTGAGTCAATCGTCTCTTACCACCGACAAATACATATCTATACTAAGATCCGGGTGTCTGAAGTCTAGAACCTGTTTCGACCCCTATGATACACAGGGCATATTCCCGGTATGATATAATACAAATCCCCGGAAAAAACGTCTTTATATTATATCTATAACTTTACTTTTTTCCCACTTGCCAAAGCGTGCGGTATAAAAAATATTAAGAAAAAAAAGAAGGAGTTGGTGGATACTTTTAAACAATTCGCTACGTTCCGAGTCAGAGCCCCCTCACCGAGGTTCCTCGCCGCTGCTTCTTGAGTCTATCAACGGATATATATGAGGGGTGAACAAATTGCCACGAGGGATATACAATAACGTCACATACTTACGATAAGTAAGATCTTTTTGCCTTTTATGCCTATCAATCTTCCTAATCATCCCTCAAATATGTCTCCTATTTTTATTTATTTATTTATCTTCTTTGTTTTTATATTTTTTTAAAGATTTATTATTCAATCGCTTTGTTATCGCTTGGAAAATTTAATTTCAACTTTTTTTGTCAGTACTTTGTCAGTATCCGGCTTGTTTTATCAACACAAATCAAATTTGTAATTTTTTTTTTTTAAATAATTTTTTTACTTCAATTAATACGATTAATATTCAAATTTATTATTATTTTTCATCTTAAAGCTTCATTTTTATTTTTAAAAAATAATTATATACAAATTTTTTTTGTTCATTAAACTATATTATTAAGAGAATAAGAAAAATTTTCTTTCCG
Source organism: Cotesia vestalis (assembly GCA_000956155.1). Lineage (NCBI taxonomy): Eukaryota > Metazoa > Arthropoda > Insecta > Hymenoptera > Braconidae > Cotesia > Cotesia vestalis. The sequence continues at coordinate 102,264 of JZSA01001443.1, forward strand.
GGATAGTCACACGATAAAATCGTTATTTTTAGTGAATTTAGTGTCATTGCAAAGGTCTTGACTTGTATTTCTATCTTTTCAAGGTTTCATATCATGCTTACCGATAGTCAATTTATTATGATAAGTATTTACGCTGCATTCGAAAATACTTTATTTCTAGATATATAATAAAGAAATGACCTTGTAGCTTGTGAACTATTGACATTTTTAAATATATAAGCTCATCCCGATTTTACACTCATCAAGACCTTTCATTTTAGTACCCACATCAATTTTTCATATATTTTTCATATATTTACATATATGTATATCTGAAAAATATGTCAAAATGCATGTGGGTACTCAAATAAAAGCTCTCGATGAGTGTAACACCGGGATGATCTTATATCTTCAAAAACTTGAATATTTAAGAAAGTACAGTGCAATTTAACAAGAATCATTATTTAATAAATCAAAATTTTATTTATTCTTAATTAAAAAATTTAATAAGAAAAATTATCTCTTTTTTTTTTATAAATAAATCAAAAGTTTTTCAATCATTTTTGTCATGTCCATTTTCCCCGACATATATATAGTAATATAAACACATACATAGAGAAATGATAAAAGTATGAAGCAATACCAGTAGAAGTGAATTTGATATAGTAGTTAACAAATTGTTGGGGATGAATAGGAAAGGGGTTTGCGGTTTTACAGTAGGGGTTGTCAGGTTGTGCGGGATGGCATATAATACATTGTTACACCCTCACTCTCTACTGGTTCATCACTAACCACTTGCACACCCCACGGCTGTCCCGCAAATCGGCATACTCTGAACTAACCCATAATTAAAATTACCTTAATACTAAGTTGTTCCTATTGAATAGGAAGGGGAGGTTAAATAAATTTAATCCGTCCATCCATGTACGCACAACGCATTTCAATTTGACTTTTCCTGTGCAGTCAAAGCAATTCATTTGATTTTACCCGGAAAAAAAAATTATTTATTTATTTTTGTACCCTTTTTGTGGTGAAGAAAAGAGAATTTAGCAAAAGTATAAGGCGGATAGGGGTAGGTGGCTACCGAGTACCAAGTATGATATAATATACTTGAGTCGGGTGAACTGAGTGACGCGGTTGTTCGGATATTAAACTTTGAAGATGCCGCACTACGCCGTTACTGAGTCAGCAAGTGTCATTGATAACCTTCAACGAGATAGATAAAATGTTAAACACAAGTGAACTGTGTCCTCGAATACGCATCATTACCCTCTTGAGCAATTTAAACTTTTATTAAATTTTCACCTCTGCTCAATTTTTTATTAATTTTTTATTTTAGCAATATTTTGTTGGGTTTTATTAATTGCATGTTTGATATGTTTAATATATCAATTACTATTTATTTTTGGAAAAAAAACACAGGAATGTTATAATGATTGCGCATTGAAAGTTGCAATCAATATTAGCTAGAATAATTACATTGATAAAATGTGCATGCCAATTTGATAAAATTGGGAATCTGTGCAAGTCAAAACAAGACTCTCATTAAATTTCAAGTCTAGATCTAAAAATGCAATTCTTTATTAAGTGTCCAGCGGAGCGGGCGAGTTAACAGCTAGTATAATATAAATAAGAAAAAAAAATTGACATGTAGAAATTTTAATAAATCAAAAATTCAATTTTTTAAAAATAATTTGTCAAAAAAAAATTTATTTAAAAAAAAAATTAAATAATAGTCAAGTGACTGCTAACTTTAAGGGGGCATTCTAGTCTAGAAGCATGAATTTCAGGTAATTTTTTGAAGTGCCGTAAAAAAAAAAGCAAACAATATTTTCAACATCCATTTTTTTATAAGTTATTTATTAACATTACAAGAATACAGAAAAAAACTACGGTTATTCCCAAATTTTAATTTGTAATATTTTTAAAAAATTTGAAAGTAAAAAAAAATATTTTTTTTTTTTCAGGCAGGCCATTTTGTAAAAAAATTTTTTTTTTAACTTTTTCATAGTTCATGCGATAGTGACATTACTCTAGATTAATAATCTTTTTTATTTTTTTTTTATTTCAGATTGCTAGAAGGGTTGGAATCGTGGGCATAAACACGTGCCAATTTTTTGAGACCATCCAACTTCATCAGCTGCTAATTTTCAACTTTTTTCATTTTTTTATTTTTTTTCTGTATTCTTGTAATGTTAATAAATAACTTATAAAAAAATAGCCAATAAAAATATTAATTGCCTTTTTTTTTTACGGCACTTAAAAAAATTACCTGAAATTCACATGACATTAAAGTTAGCTGTCACTTGACAATTTTTTAATTTTCTTTGACAAAAAAATTTGTTCTAAAAAATTGCATTTTTTATTTATTAAAATTTCTACAAGTCCATTTTTTCAATAATTTTTTTTGCTATAATTTATTTTTTAACTAAACACTAACTAAAATTAGTTTAGTATCGAAAATCTTGAAAAAATGGTAACTGATTCCTTATTGGTTCCTAGTACTTTCTAAATACACAACTTTTGTTTTTGTTTTGAGTGAGGACTGTCATTGACAATCAACGATTCGGTAAGAATAGCAACCTACGTAGCCAGCTGATGATTCTTCATCGGTTTCGCGACGAGTACTTTCCATTTTATATTCGAATCATTTGAATTTCGACAACTTGTGATACATATTAAAACAATATATAAATTAAAACATGCGTTTTATCACTCACCAACCGGTGTTCAGCCATTATCAGCAAAACTTGATCAATAGAGATGAGACCAGGAATTTCTAGAAAAAAAAAAACAAAAATAATTGAATTAAATACATTCTGATTTAAATAATATGATTTTATTATTTAAAAAAAAAAATTACCGATGAAATAGAAAAATTAATAATAATAATAGTAATATCAATTTAAATTCAGAAGATCTGGAGCTCTGCTTTTACACTACACTACCGAAACCGACAATTTAATGTTACGTTTTATACGACATTAATTATTCAAAGAGCTACTATTTACGCGCCAAAATCCATCAGGACTTTTTTAAGTAAAAAAAAATAAGTATTATATTATTTATGATAATACTGAAAATTTTTTTGATTTTTTCAGATAATATTAAAAATTTATTTTTAATTTTTTGAGATTGGAGTTCGACCGCGGAGATAATCATATTTAGGTTAATGGTGTCTACTGTGTTAAAGTGATACTTGGACAACGCGACTATCTCAAATACATATTTACGCGATTTTACGAAATAAAATTCGATAATTCATACATTTTATTATTATTCTCAGTAAATATCAATATTTTGAGCAAGATTGAGATTTTACAAGGTAGTAATGACGTAAAAATTATGAAAATTGTGGGAGAGAAAAAAACGATGACGCAGCTCTTATGACTGAGCGAGAACGAATGCAAAGATGGCCGACCAACGGTTCCTGTCTAAACTTGATGCGCAATAAACCAACAATTCGCGATTGGTTCATAGTCGCGCATGCGCGTTGGAACAAAATTTAAATTTTTGTCATCTTAGAAAGAAAAATTGTTAAATTATTAATTTAAATTGCAATTATTCAAACTTTTAACAAATTATTATTATCTTAATTAAATTTTTTTATACATAATATATTAAATAATCCTCTAAATTAAATTACATGATAATCTTGAAGTTAGTTAAAAGTCGAAACTCGCAAAAATCGGGCCATGATTTATTATTGGTTAAAATTTAGGCGCGCGCGTGGCACGCTATTCAAATTTTTTAGTGTCATAAAAAATTGGTTATTTTAAATTTAGCTGTCACTTCACAGTTGTTTAATTCTTTTTAACAAGCAAATTGCATTTTTTATTTTTAAAAATTTAAACGTGTTAATTTTCATGACATCAAATTTAGCTGTCACTTGACAATTTTTTAATTTTTTTTAACAAACAAATTTGCTCGAAAAAATTATTTTAAAAAAATTGCATTTGTAGTTTTTAAAAATTTCTAAATGTCAATTTTTGTGATAAATTTTTTTTTGCCATAATTTATTTGCTACAAAAATTCTTACAATGATCAACTGTCTGCTAAATTGATTTTGATCAATTTATTTGTTAAAAAAAGTCTTAAAATTATTAAATATCTGCTAAATTAATTTTCATAAAAAATCTTACTTACAGTTTTCGAAATCTTCTTCATGTAAAAATTTTCTTTTATTTTTTCTGTTATAATTTTTCCAGTAAGAAAAATCCTAACTATTGTCAGCTGTTTCCAAATTTATTTTTTATAACAAAAATAAAAATTATTTAATTTTTGACTTCGACAAGTGAAAAATCTTTATGACTTACAAAAGAAAAAAATAAGCAGACTCATGCCTCTTCAATGTACTTCCGCCATTTTCTGCCTTAGGTAACCTAGAAATCTTCTGTACACAATATGTCGTCATGTCATAATAAAGTATGACTAAACCGTTAAATATTATAGATAAAGAGTAAGTAAAAATATCACGGTAAAATAGCTTCTGTAATCCACATAATTAACGTTAATTTTGTGAATGTTAGTGTCGAGTGACAAATCTCCATTAAATATCTGACAAGTGCCATTGTTAATTCCAGTTGACAGATTTTGTTACAATTAATAAATAACTTGTTTATATAAACAGCAAGCAAAATGTTCTCGAGTGGTCCTAACTACACGAAGCTTAAAACCAACTTGCGGTTGGCGATAAACAGGTTAAAGCTGCTGGAGAAGAAGAAAACCGAGCTGACTCAGAAAGCCAGGAAAGAAATCGCTGATTACATAGCTGGAGGTAAGGTCGAGAGAGCCAAGATCAGAGTCGAGCATATAATCCGTGAGGACTACATGGTCGAGGCAATGGAACTCCTGGAGATGTACTGCGACTTGCTACTAGCTAGATTTGGACTCATCCAGCAAATGAAGTAAGGAATTATAAAATTAAGAAAATTAATAATTTAATACTGAATTTAATGACACCTAAGAATTTTATAGAAATTAAATTAATGACATTTGAGTCAACAGTTACTACATAATTAAAAAAAATATTTTTTAACAAACAATTTTGTTCCAAAATAATTGCATGTTTTTTTTTTTTTTTTAATTTCTACCTGTCAATTTTTTTTTGCCATAATTTATTTGTTAAAAAAAATTATTAAAATGATCAAATGTCTGCTAAATTTATTTTCATTTAAATTAGCAGTCTCAACTATTTTTTAATTTTTTTTTTAACAATTAAATTTGTTTTAAAAAATAATTTTCAAAAAATTGGATTTTCTATTTTTTTTTATTTCTGCATGTCAATTATTTTTGCCATTATTTATTTGTTAAAAAAAATTTTTTTAAATAATTAAATATCTACTGCATTAATTTTTATTAAAATTAGAGGTCTTAATCATTTTTTATTTTTTTTTTATCAAAAAAATTTGCTTTGGAAAATAATTTTTAAATAATTGCATTTTTACTCTTTACATGTCATTTTTTTTGCCATAATTTATTTGTTAAAAAAATTTTTTAAATTATTAAATATCTGCTAAATGAATTTTCAAATTAAATTATGAAAAAAATTTAATATAAATTTAATAAAAATTCGCACTTGTAATTTTTTAAAATTTCTATCTGAAGAAAGACTAACATAATCATAACTAATTAATAATATTGATAATCAGAAACCTAGATGACGGCTTAGCAGAAGCAATATCAACAATCCTCTGGGCAGCACCACGGATGCAGACAGACGTCCAAGAAATGAAAGTAATTGCAGACATCTTGACCTCCAAGTATGGACGACAGTACATGGAAGCATGTAGAGATGAACAGGTCCCTTCTATTTCCGAGAAACTTAAGCACAAGATGAGCATCCAGTCGCCATCAAAGCTGCTGGTGGAGAAATATCTGATAGAAATCGCCAAGAATTACAACATCGAGTATGAACCAGATCCCCAGGTGATGGCTGAGGGACAGGATGCTGTGCTGATCGACGTCAATGCTGATGGATCTAACAATCTAGACGTCGCCGGTGGAGGACCTCAGCCTATGGGTTTCATTGGATTCCCACAGCCTCCACTGCTACCTGGTGTTCCCTCGAATATCAACGCTTTTGTAATTATTATTTATTATTTCAATGTTCTATCGTATTTTTATAGTAATTTTTATGGATTTTTTTATGTCAGGGTTCTGGAGAGAAAAATATCGGACCAGCGATGGGTTTTGTATCGCCTGGAGCTCCGTTGATGCCAGAAAAGGATCAAAATGTTCCGTTCAATCCTTCAGCGTTGTCTTATAATATTCCGTTGGATAATGCTAATAGTAATAAACCAGTAAGTTATTTTTTATTGTTTAATCAGGCAGTAATTTTTAATAGATTTACTATTAATACTATGTCAAATTTTATATATTTTTGACGTTAATTAATTTTTTGGAGGAGATTTAAATAGCCTATTTATTCTACAAGTTGCTTCTATTATATCATTAATTAAATTAATAATTATTGATCTCATCATAGTTATATCATTTTAAAAAATTAATTTCAAAGTACTTAAATAAATTTAATTATAATAAAAAAATCATTAATCAATAATTTTTATTGTTAATTTTTTAAATAACTATTAAGATTAATTTTTGTAATTAATTTTTTTGATAATTTGTATTATTAATTTTTTTCATCAGGAAGATGATTTACCACCTCCATACTGTTCATTTCCACCAGACTTGAACAAACAATCAGACAACACTCCAAAGCCTCAACCACGATCAAAAATGCCCAACGATTTCCAGATGCCTGAACTTCCGACAGTTCCCACTGACAACACATCACCAGACGGAGCTGGTGGGAACAATGATGACATCGATTTCGATGACCTGATGAAGCGCTTCGAGGACTTGAAAAAGCGAAAGTAATTTCACCGGTGAAAAAAAAATTAAAAAAAAATTCAAACTTACTATAAAATATTTTTTATCGAATATTAACTTCAGATTACATACGTATCCAAGTATTGTAACACTTATTTTTTTTTTGCTTTTATGTTAGTGCCTTTTTATCAATAATATTTTAAATTAAAAACACACGGGCTAATTATTTGCTATTAAACAAAAATGTATATAGGAAGTGTACAGTCATAATTGTAAGCAAAGCTATTAATTATCTTTACTACTTTTGATTAAATATATATCTATATATTTAGCTTCCATTACATAATTTTGTTATACTTTATATAATTGTAGTCAAATTAAAAATTACAATCAAGGTTAATTTCTTCCTGTTGAAGTTAATTTTTAAAAATTACTATTTAATATTTTATTTATTTTCTAGGTAGATGAAGAAATATTTCTTCTTTTGTGGAGTGTCAAGAAAATTTTATTCAGTCGTCCCAATCCTCGCATCGCTAAAAATTAATTAATTAATTAATTATTTTTTTTTTTTCAATCATACTGAACGTGAGAGATATCTGATAATTTTTTTAACAAATAAATTATATTAAAAAAAATTCACTTGAAAAATTCATCTTTAAAAGCTCTAAAAAATTATAAATGTAACAATTTTTAAATAATTTTCTAGACTTGATTTATTATTAAAGAAAAATTAAAAATTTTTCATGTCTGCTAATTTAAAAATTATTTTTTTATAATATTAAAGTTAGCCGACATTATTAATTTTTTGACATTTTTTTTTAATATTAAATAAAAACTAAATAATATTTTTAAAAAAATGCACTTATAGTTTTTTAAGTTATTCATAAATAAAATTTAAAAAAAATTTTTTTTTCAATAAAAAAAAATTAAAATAATTTTTAGATGTCGGCTAACTTAATTTTCCTCATTTTTTTTTTTTTTTTTCGGGTAAATTAATATAAAAATGAAGACTACCTCTCGGGCTTTATCAGCAAAACAAGACAACAAATTATGTGAAAATGGGCATTTATCCAAATGCAAGCCATAAACAAAATGAAAGCAGTCGATAATAGACTGCTCGATAAAATCTCGTACCATGGGGTCATGAATTCCCTGGAGCATCATACTTATCACCGAAGTACGATCTGGAAATCCTTGTCTGTTGGTCAGCTTTAGTTCATCGAAGAAGCATTGAGTCACACACTAAAAAGTAAAAAAAAAAAAAAATCACATTGATAATTGTTAATCAATTTAATTGCGAAATAGTTTTTTATAGATAAGTAAAAACTAAATTAGTTACGGATTGTTCATCTTGATTTTTGTTTCTGTCAGAGAAACTGTCTCTTGAATCTTTGTCTCTGTTTTTATTGTGATTGTTATTGTTATTGTTATTGTTATTATTGTTATTGTTATTGCTGCTGTAATAATTGTCATCAGACATCCTGTCTTGTTTGTGGGTATGATTTTTCATGTAATAAGGCCTGACTTCTTCTTGCTTGTACTCTTGTTGTCTGGATCTAATCATCCGAGTCTTCGAGTTGCTGTCATCTCTTCTGGAGTTAAAAAAATCTTCGTCGAAGATATCGCTGTCGGATGAAGAATCTCCGTCAGAATTTTCACTGCTCGAATCGTTAGAGTCGTCAGATCTGTTGGAATTAGATCGCCGCTTGCATTTTTGCATCACTTTTCGGATGTCGTCGCTCAGTTTTTGGTTTCCTGACCGGCATCTTAGAGCCTTGAAAATTTTTTATTAATTAGTTAATTAATTAATTATAGATAAAATAATTTACTTACTTGAGTTTGACACAAAGTTAATAATATCATAAAAATAATTAAACAGCGTGTCTTCATTTTTCGCGAATAATTTTTTTATTCATTGTAGCTTTATTTATAAGCAGTATTATGGAGGAAATAATTATTATTGTCTATCAATGTCAAAATTAGGATCATTTTGACTGACAGTTTATATTATTGAATTGTATTTGATGCAATAAAAAAAACCGGATGAACTTTATTTTATATTTTATATAATTGGAATTGTTATAATAATTTTAGTCTTTTAAAAAATTTTTTAAGTTTTTTAATTTTACTAATTTAAAAAATTTTTTTTTAATTTTTTAATTTTACTAATTTTTAAAAGTTTTTAATTTTACTAATTTTTTAAAAATTTTTAAGTTTTTTAATTTTACTATTTTTTAAAAATTTTTTAAGTTTTTAAATTTTACTAATTTTAAAAAAATTAAAAAATTTTTTAATCTTACTAATTTAAAAAAATTTTTACATAACTGGTAAATTGTAAATTAAATGTAAAATTTTTTTGTCTTAATTTTTTCAGTTTTTCATGATTGTTAAAAAAAAAAAATTAATATTGACAGAATTTTGTAAATTATTAAAAAATTATCTAATTTATGAAGAAAAAATTTAATAAAAATTTTTTCAATACAATAAATTTAATTGAAAGACTTAAAAAAGAAAATAGATAAAATTTTTTAAGCGAGTTCAGTGAACCGAAAAATGTAGACCAAACACGTTCGTGAGACAAAAAAATCTCAATAGCCGAATAATTTAATTATTTATGTATATATTTATAAAATCAATGAACAAGCGGGATTTATAGAAAGTTTATATTTACTAGACCGTAACTTTAGATCAATTGTCTATTTATTTGTTATCATCTTGAGGTAGCGACATGTTTGTCAAGCCTACTGTAAGTATTTTACCTTTTTTCTATTTTAATATTAAAAATTAAAGAAAATTTTTTTCTATTAAAAAAACTATTACAAAAGAATTAATAAAAAATTTTTAAAAATTAAAAACGTCGGATAACTTTAGTATTAATTTTATTAATTTTTTTTATGCCTGTAAAGTGGATAATAAGTGCGATAATTGTGCTGGAGGTTCAGGCGAGCTTAAAAACGCAAGTTCAAAGTCACAAACCAACGACTCGAGTTAAAAACTATCAAAAATTTCCTCTGTTCATAAACGAAGACCGAAAAAATAATATCGAGCATCGTTCGTATCCGTACGCGGTTCCTTATTCTTCGCGCCCTCGCTACCGATTGGCTGGGAAGCCTTACGGATTTTTGAGGAAGCGCAGACCGGGAATCCCCGCGGTTTTTCTCAGGCCGCCGCTAGTGAAGAAACATCGAAACAGAGGCTTTAAGTCTAACAGACAGAAAAGACCTCAAAAACCCAGAAATTCTCCCAAGGCAAATTCTAGTGAAGATAATTCAAAAGAAGAAGAATATATCAGAGATCATGATCCAGCTCAGCAGACAATTGAAGAAGTTAAAGATGAAACTGCTGAATATGATGATAGTGATGATTATCTGGAAGAAAAATTAAAAGGGTCTGATGAAGATAGAGTTGATTTTCATGTTCATGGGCATCAAGGACCGGATTCTTATATTTTTGGTTTTGATACAGGAAAAGGGTAAAATTAAATTTTTATTTTGATAATATATTTTTTTTTTTCAATTATTAATTAATATGCAAACATATTTTTAACTTGAAAAAGAGTTTTATCAAAAGCCAAAAGATGATAGTGAAATTTATAGACATCTGTTGATTTTTTGGATTTTTATAGTACAAAAATTCCACATTTAAAAATTTTTTAAAAATTAAAAAAAATAGTTTTTTTAATAATTTATTTGTAATGAAAATTACTAGCAACCTTGCAGTCTCTATGTGACTGTAACTTGTGAATTATAAAAAAAAATTTTTTTGCTTTATTAAATAATGACTTTTATTAAATTGCACTGTACTTTTTTAACTATTGACGTTTTTAAAGATATAAGCTCATCCCGATGTTACACTCATCAAGAGCTTTCATTTGAGTACCTACATGCATTTTGATATATTTTTCATATATACATATATATAAATATATGAAAAATTGATGTGGGTACTTAAATTAAAGCTCTTGATGAGTGTAACATCGGGATGAGCTTATATCTTTAAAAATGTCAGTAGTTCACGAAATACAAGTTCACTTCTTGATTATGTTAAATTGCACTGTACTTTTTTAACTATTGAAATTTTTTAAGATATATGCTCATCCCGATGTTAGAATCATGGATAGCTTTCATTTGAGTACCCACATGCATTTTGATATATTTTCCATATATACATATATACAATATATATAAATATATGAAATACATGAAAAATTGATGTGGGTACTCTAATTAAAGGTCTTAATGAGTGTAATGTCAAGGTGAGCTTATATCTTTAAAAATGTCAATATTTCACAAGATACAAGGTAATTTCTTAATTATGTATCTAGAGATATAGAATTTTCGAATGCAGCCTAAATACTTATTTCTTTTATATAATTTTAATCTGCAATAAACTATAATTTTCTTATCCTCTCTTCAGGCTTTATTATATTTTTTATTTAATTGAATTGTTTAATATTTTAAAAATTATATGAAAAAATGGCAGGTAGTTGGGATTAATAAATTCCATTTATTAATTTATTAATTTCAATTACCTGCAATTTTTTCATATTATTTTAAGATTTTGGATGCGATAAAAAATGGAAATTTTGAAAATTATTAATGTCTAATTTTTTAAACAGAAAAAATCGGCAATTTCGACTGGAAGAAAAACATGGAAATGGTACAGTTACTGGATACTATGGTTATTACGATCCTACGGGCAAACTCCGTAAAATTCATTACAATTCAAATGCATCAACGGGTTACCAACAACAATTAATACACAATAAAAACAACGATACTGTTGATTAATTTTAAAAACTCGATAGTTATTTATTTTAAAAAACAAATATTTATCACAACTCACAACTCACAAATTTTATTAACTTATAATTTAAAGAATATTGTAAACATGTGCTATATTACCGTTAAGTGATTTGTAAATTGTTTTATTTAAACGAATAACAAAAAATAGTAATTACAAAAAAAGTGGGATGGTGATGCGCTTAATTTTTATACAAATATTTATAATATCAAATATGCGTATACATGATTGCGATGAAAAAAAAAAAAAATTAAAACGTATTAAAAATTAATATTTTTACATTTGTGACATTTAATTATATAGCTATATTTTTATTTAACTAGTTTTTTCTTTATCTAAAATTCATTTAGTTTAGTATATATTCTATACAGAAATATATTTGAGATTATTTATAGTTAACTCAGTTAATTAGCTTTGTTATTAATTCTCTCTTTAAATTCTTTAGTTCATTTATAATTAGTTTTGTGTGTGTTTGTTAATACTTAGGTATTTTTTATTTTTTTTTTAATTATTATAATTGGCTTCAATTTGTTTTCTTAGACGTCGCGGCTCCATAAGATGAACCTCTGCTTATTTCAGACATTCCAATTGTTTTGTACATTAGTAAGAAAACTGTAAATTACAATTATTATTTTATTTTATCGAATAATTAATTTTTTACGGCTTATAACTAATAATAAAAAAATTTTGTAAATAATTACCAAATTTTTTTTTTTTTTTACTTTTTGAGACATATTATATTAATTTAAAAAAATACTTACATAAAACAATAATTCCAACGCCAAATGTAAAAGCAATTGTTGACCCAGAGATAAATAATTTAACAAGATAATAAAGCATTGGTACTAATACAATAATTGCCCAAAAAATAGTATTTAATAATGAATAATATCGTCTCTCTAATTTGAATTTATCAGTTTTAGGTACGCCACTTGTTGCGAAGAAATCACCAGTCTCAATAAAACTTTCAGCTAATCGGTCCTTAAAAAAAAAAAAAATATGTATATATATATATTAAAAAAAGTAAACTTCAATAAATAATAGTCGATTTATAATAAGAAATGATCAACTGCTAAAAATTACCATTTCAAACAGCAAAATCGTGATTTCAATAATCACTATGTAATATTTATCATTTATATACTACAATTTATTCTTTACATGGAAAAAAAAATACTATTTCAAACAGTAATATTCGCTATATGAATGTCGAAAATGTTTAAGTATAATAATTAAGAATTTTGACTTTGATATTTATCATTTCCTACCTAAAAAATGATCGCATATGTAAAAAGTATAAAATACAGTTAATAAATTTCTAATATAAGCACCGTTAATATTTACAAAATAAAATGGTAAATTAAAAATTTTTAATTTTACAATTATTGATTTATATACGTCGTATCCCACAAAATTTGAAAAAATTGATTTTTTTGTGAAAAATGTAATCATAACAATATTATGCAAGTCATATTAAAATTTTAAAGGTAAAATAGTTTAATAACTATTTTTAAATATATATTTTCATCTGTCGAATTTAATTTAATAAATGTTAAAAATGAATCGTTTTTACCGTTTGCTATAAAATTTTCTAAATGTGGGATACGAAATATCAGAATGGCAGTATCGATATTTTAAGAATAGAATTTTGACTGTTTCAAATGTTAAATTCTCCCAGAGTGAGACCTCCTTCCCCTCATCTGAGTTCTCCTTATCCTCATAGTATATGGACTGTATATTGAAACGGGAATTTTTACTGTTTGAAAGTGTAATTTTTTAAGATGAGTCGTTATTTACTATAGTGATAGCTACTAATCACTTATTTTTGATGTTAAATTATAAATTGTGGCTTTTACACTTTCTACATTAAATATTGTAATATTTAGATTTTTGCCGACCCTATGTCCACTTTACTGTTTGAAAATATAAAAATTAACCGGAATCTGAGTAAATTTTAGTTTACTTTTTTCCGTGTATCTTAAAAATAGAAATAAAAATAAAAAAAAAATAGTAATTAAAAAAAATACTTTTTCTTCATATTTCTTGTGCAGCCATGCAGCAGCGGCCTGTTCATCATCAGGAATATCTTTGATAGGTATTCTCTTGATGTACATGTGCGCTTCAACCTTTTCACCGCGCAATAAATTAGTCATAGTAGGTTTAATAGCGGCTTTCGGGTTGAATGCTAATTGAATGTCGTAGAGGGCATCAACCTTGCCTCTCAAATGAGGAATACTTGCGGTAAAGCCTTTTGTGCGTGGCGTTAAATGGTGCTTTAAAATCGGCAGGCCTTTTTCTTTAGCGAACTTCTGGCTGAGCTCTAGCTTCTCGGCGGTGAACCGCGTACCTTCTGCATACAGCAATAACTGTAATGATAAAAATACCAGTCATTATTCAGTTCGTTAAACATCTAAGGTCAACGTCTTTCTTGTAGAGGCCAAGAATTTTCAATCTATTCTATTGGGCTGAATTGGATCAGATTTAGTTTAACAACCACCACTTACCCACATTGTATCAGGGTAATCACCCAACTCGCTAATTTGCTGGCCAATTGTTTCTTTATCTTTATCCCAACTTCGTTCTAAAAATACACTTTCTGCAAATTTCCATGCCCAGCCTAGTGTTGGGATGTATTGGATTGATTTTTTAGCGTATGCTTTGCAATTCTGTTTAATTATAAAATTTTTTTTTTTATTATTATTATGTAATATATATTTGATTTAGCTTTGGCTATTTATACAAGTGCTACTATACACAAAATAATTAAAAATAATAATAATAATAATAAAAATTATTTTTTATCTAAATTAATTATTTTGTCTAGAAGATTAAAGACACAAAAAAATTAGTTGAAAAATTTTTCATAGAGAATTTAATTTTATACAAAAAATATCTCTTATCATTTTTTTCATAAATTCAATATTTAAGCCAGATTAAATTATGTTTCAAAAAATTATTAAATTCTAAAATAAACAATAATTATTATTATTATTTATTTTATATTTATTTAATTTATATATGTGCTACTATTTAAAATATTAAAAATTATTGAGATTTATCTTACCCCTAACATTTTTATTCTATCACAGAACATCCATCCAATCAGCCAATCAATTTCGTAACTATGGTTCATCAATAAATAACCATGCTCTTTGCCGTAATATTTATCAAAGTCATTTTTGTCAATGTAAATAGTTAATTCTGTACCTGACCACCATTCTGCCATAAAAACTAATTCTGTAAAAAAAAAATTTTTTTTTGATAAAAATTATATAACTAAAAATGTTTTCTATAAATTAATCACTGATAAATTCAGATAAAAAAATAACTTATGTAATTAAAAATAACTATCAAATAATTACTCTAAAAAAAAAAATTCTTCATCATGATTTATTAATCATTAAAAATAAATTCTTTGATACTCCGCAATAATTAATAATTCTTATCAAAAGCAAATTTTATACGATAAATAAAACCCATTAAAAAGATACTTACGACAGTAAAACGAATAACAAAGATAGTAATTTATTTTTCGATAATAATACTTTGAGAATGGCTTCAATCCGAGGTATAAAATACTTTGGAGTATATTAATAATTATACCCGAGGTAAAAAATGTTATTGCAAATAGCAAGTGTACAAACGAAGACTTCTTCAGCGATTCCAGCACTCCCATTTTTAAATTTTATTTTCTTGTCAACACTTTTAATTATTCTTCACTCCAAAATAAAATTCACTTTGTGCTTTATCATAAAAAAATATTTTTATCTAAATTAAAAAACAAATGTATATCTTTTGTGCACCTGAAACAGAATTAAAAATTTTAATAACACTTTAAGCAAATCATTGTCTATTTAAACGTAATTACTGCGAGTAAGTACACTGAATATTAATGTGTGATGCAACCAATTAACCTTTGGATTTCTTTGAATGAAATTTCATTTAATTTTTCAATCGCAGATTTTGTGACAGCTGATAATCATAAAATTCAATATTTATCATTTTTTTATTTATCTTAACTGAGATTATTATTATTTTTTTTTTTTAAATTGACGACTATTTTTTTACAACATTTTTAAGTAAACAATAACAGTGATTAAATACAAACAATTGATAAATAATTATTTTTATGCCGAGAAATTCCAAAAGGTTAAATAAAATAAATTTTATTATTATTAAATTCCGAAATTTTGGAAAAAATAAGTCCAGTTAAATAACACTGAAGTTGACAGATATTAAAATTTTTTTTAGAATTTTTTAGCAATTAAATTATTAAAAAAAAAAAGTTTAATTAAAAAATTTTACATGTGAAAATTAAATTTAGCTGTCAATTTACAATTGTTTTAATTTTTTTTTTTAACAAATAAATTATAGCAAAAAAAAATTTTTTTTTAAAATGGACTTGTAGAAATTTTAATAAATTAAAAATGTAATTTAAAAAAAAATTTTTTTTGTTAAAAAAAATTGTCAAGTGTCAGCTAACTTTAAAATTACAAGTGAAAATTTTTAGAAGCATTTTTTTAATGTAATTAATTTGTTAAAAAAATTTTAAAAATTGACAGCTGATTGCTAACTTCAGTATTATCCAGTTAAAGATAAAAGAATAATAATTAATAAATAAATAATGTAGGTCAATAGTTATTAAAATAATTAACAATAATAAAACATACCTAGTAGTCGATCGTGTTGTGCAAGGTAATGAAATTTTTAAATCATTTTTAAATAAAAATAATCAGGTAGCTTATATTTGTTTATTTGTTTCGATAAACAATTTTTCGTGAATTTTTAATACAATTATTGACGTTTTAAGTACGAGGCTTTTTTCCAAGAAATATTTAATGTTGTAATATTTTATTTAACGTGTAATTTAAAAATGATGGTTAGGTCTAGGTCTACCTACGGGCCTACAGGGCACAGGAGGTGGAGATGGCAATAAATAATAATAACAGTAGTGGTGTTTGTGAGAAATAGTTAAGAAATTAGTTTTGTCTACGCACAACTTCACAGTTAAGTTGGTTTAGGCGATCTGACAATCCTCGTTTCGATGGTAGTTTTTTAAAGACACAGTAAAAAATAGAGAAGGGGATTCTATTGTGATTGTGTACATTTTATTAGTGAGCATTGTTGATTACTCTGATGATAAAATAGGTATGACAGTAAAGTGATTATTTTTTAGACAAAGTTCATTTTGTTTGAATTATTTTTGATAATATTACTAATGACATTTTTTAATAAAACTGAAGTCAGCTGACAGCTGACAATTTTTTAATTTTTATTATAAATCAAATGTAATAAAAAAAAATGCTTCTAATAATTTCCTCTAATTTTTTTTCTATAAAAAATTTTTATTTTTATTTTTTTATTAATTGAATTAACAATGAAAAAATATTTTTAAAAAATTGCAAGTATAATTTTTCAAATTTTATTAATAAAAAAAATTCTGATAATTGTCAGCTGTTTGTTAATTTTATTTTATGACATTAAATTTAGGTGTCACCACAATTTTTTAAATTTTCTTTGATAAATAAATTATGGCAAAAAAAATTATTAAAAAAAAAGACTTGTAGAAATTTTAATAAATTAAAAATACAATTTTTTAAAAATGATTTTTTAGAACAAAACTTTTTTTTAAAGAAATTTAAAAAATTGTCAAGTGACAGCTAAATTTAATGATGAAAATTAAATTAGCCGACATTTAAAAATGTTAATAATTTATTTTATTGAAAAATTATTTTAAAAAAAAATTTCATATTATTGAAAATTATTTTAACAAATTAATTACAATAAAAAAATGCTTCTAAAAATTTTCACTTGTAATTTTTATTAATTTTCACATGTGAAACTTTTTAATTAATTTTTTTTTTTAATAATTGAATTGCTATAAAATTCTAAAAAAAATTTTAATATCTGTCAACTTCAGTGTTATAAAATTTCACATGTAGAAAATTTTAAAAATTACACATGCAATTTTTTAAAAATATTTTTTTGTTATAATTGAATAAATTAAAAAATCAAAAACGTCGGCTAACTTTAGCATTGTAATTTAATGTCATTTTTATTTTCACTTGTGGAATTTTTTACAATAATTTAATTGTTATAAAATTACAAAAAATTTCTAATGTATGTCAACTCCAGTGTCATAATTTTTAATGACCTGAAATCAGCTGACTGATTGATAAATTAATTATAGAAAATAATTATGACACTTAACTCAAGTGTTATCAGTCACTTAACTATTTTTTAATTTTATTCAACAAAAAATTTTTGTTCTAAACAATTATTTAAAAAAAATTTAATTTCTAATTTTTTTAAATTTCTAAACATCAATTTTTTTAAAGAAATTAATTTAGCATACATTTAATAATTTTATAACAATTAAATTACAAATTAACAAGTCAATTATTCTGAAAAGTTGATTAAAAATTTTTTTCAAAAAGAAATTATAATAATTAATTAAATTTAATGTGAATGTTAATAAAAATTATTAAGAGTTTTTTTATTTTTAGAATCCAAATTGAATATTTCCAAAAAGAAGACATGTGGAAGAATGAAAGATAATTTATAAAAGAACTACTCCAATTACTGTCAATCCATCTATAATCTGTCAAATGAATATTTAATTCAAAAAAATAATTTGGTGACATTACTTGGACAACTCCAAAAAAAAATCACCTTGAAAAGAAGCTCATGTATAATTAAAAAAAAAAATATTCAACAATAAATGAAAGTTTGCAATTAAAAAAAATTGGAAGGAAAAATGAAAAAACAGGTAAATTAAATATTTTTTTTTTTATTAACACATTTTTTCATTTTGTTGATAGGTCTACGGTAATTAATCGATAACAAGAAAAAAAAAACGTTCTTCATCCATGTTTTTTTCTACATCAGTAATTATTAAAAGGTACAATTAGCAAATTACTATATCGTGTATTCGCTTTTGCATAGTAATAATAATAATGATAATAATAATAAGAATAATAATAATTATTAATTAATATAATAAAGTTATTTATTTATTTATTTATTTGTAAACTTTATTATTAAATCATCAGCGTTCATTATTCACGTGCTTGATTTTTTTTCATTTTTAATTTTTCTACAAATATAATATCAATATCTAATTTGTTAACTATATTCTCATTACACCGTATATTTTTCCACACATTGTCCTCACTAATATGCACTTTCAACTCTCACTTATTTTATTTAAAATACTAAAAATACAAATTATTTTATTTTATTTTATTTTTTTGCACAAAGGTTTCAAAATATTACCACTAAAGCTATTTTGAAACTTATCCCATTTATACATCTTATAATTTTCATTTATTTTTATTTTATTTATCGCACTGCCTACATAATTAAGGGGCTTACAAATTTTTTGTATTTTTATTTTTTAATTTATACTTTATTTAATAATTATAATTAATTACGCATTTTGTTACATTCAAACGTATTTAGATGTAAGACACTTGAATTACGACTTAACATTTAAAATTTTTATTTTAAATGTTTTTAATTTATTAAATAAATTAAACTCAATTTTAAATCAAGTTAATTCGAATTTTAAATTTATATACAATTTCGAATGAAAAAAAAAAAAAAAAAAATCAACAGAACAAAATTTAAAACAATTATTGTACAAAAAAAAAAAATTTTTTTTATACAGCCCCTTGATAATGTGACTGTTCTTAAAATTACTCTTACAAAGAAAATGATATATTTACAAATTAAGCTTCATATCTCTAACTTTTTTTTTTTTTTTATACAATTACTCATAATAATTAATGAAGAATTAATAGTAATTGATAACATATATAAACATCAAACTACCCTAATGTCAAAAGAAATATTTTACATAGAAAAATTACAATCCAATGAATAATTATAAAAAATTGCAACTACATTAATTATACACAATAATAAAAATAGAAAAAAAAAAAAAAAAAAACAAAAATTAAAGAGAATGATCGAGAAATTGTTTACGTGTTTTATCTTTTGGTATCAAAGCGCCGAGAGAAGTAATTGGTGTATGGAGCTGAAATAAATATGTAACGTTGGAGGAAACCGCGCGCTTACCGAATGCTGTGCGGTCATTCGTAGTAGTTTTTTTTTTTTTTAATTCCTCCATCGCCTGATATTACTCATTATTATTATTACTGCAATATAATTATTTCTATTATTATAATATTTATATACCTTACTAGAGATAAAAAAATTTATAAATAATAAGTAAATAATTATTTTAAACAATTGTAATTATAATAAATTGAAACAGATCGATGGTTAAAAAAAGCGGCGTTATTGTTATTATTTTTTTAAACATTTAAATTCTTAACTGTATAATTTACATATTTATACAATAGAAAACTAGATTCTCTGACCGCGAGTGAAACAATAAACCATCGACACAATTTCTACTAATGTATAAATATACATAAGTGTTTTAATAATTATTCATTCATCTCGTTAATTATTATTATTCATTATTATTATTATTATTTATTTTTAATATCTTAATTTTTATAATTAATATTATTTTTAACTATCATTATTATTATTACTATTATTTTTAATTATTTTTTGATGTGTGCTAAAAAGGAAGATGTGTGCTAAAGAGGAATTAACTTTTATTTTTTTTTTTTTTTTATTGTAATTTTATGAAAATTTAAGAGTGAAAAATACTTAGCTAGTTAATAA